>MU189862.1:5986-27439 GCA_016904865.1 Pissodes strobi | reverse complement strand
TCAAGCATAACTTTTGGGATTTATCAAGAAGTCTGCCATATAGCTAGAGTTCTTTAAAATAAATTAATTATTCATAGTTTTCATAAATATTAGTGTATGTATCCCTTTATATGATTAAAATTGTACGGCCTACATGGACGACGTCACACGACAGACACCAAGGCGTTTTTATTGAGTGGGTATCCTTGTTGAGCATAATTTATGTTTTTTTGTATTGATCGAAACGTAGATGTCGCCATCAGAATTTGATCAAAAGTTCCAAGGTACAGTATCAGTATCAGTATCAGCAGGGGTGGTCCCTAGCGGGCTTTGCACTTAGGCCACCAATTGGGCCCGTTGTGCCCCCAGCCCGCAATAGAGAACCTACAGGATGCTGGTCCTCCTTAGGAAAGCCCGTATCTCCATCAGACTAACACGACGCACTGAATCTGGCTCGATGGACGTCACGCCAAAGATTGTGAATCGTGGCATTCCGTAAGTAGATGGTATGGTACATATTTGTGGACAAATTAAAAGCACTTGTAATAATACAAAAAATATCTTTAGTAAAAAAAAAAACATTTTAAAACGCAAAGATATATTAGACAAAGCTTCAGATAAAGATAATTATTGATAAAAAATATATATATTTTATAGAATGACAAAACTGCATTTAAAAAAAGTATTATTAAAATATAATATACAAATTTTGGAAAGCCTGGCTTACAACAATTAAAAATGTCTCCCAACATATCCCAAATGAAGCTACCAACTTACGAAAACTGATATAATTTACAAACATTTACTTAAAAGTTTAATCAGATTGGCTTGTTCTTAAATGTATAGTTACTTAATGGTTAGCTTAGCCATATAAGTGTCACCTGCATTTGTTACCTTTATGATTACAGAAATAAACGAGAATTAGCAGGAGACTACCAAAACCGTTAATATACATGTCTCTGAAAAGGTACCTAATGAGTTTCGAAAATAACCTTTGATAATATTTGAAACAAAATAAATGCCTCAACAAATATTGTAACAATTTTATTTCTAACATCTCGTTTATTATAAGTTTTGTAAAAAGGTGCAAACAGATCAAAGCTGCTGAAAACAATTTTTTAAAATAAATTAAAGGAAATTTCTAAACGAAGCTAAAAACTTTAAAAAATATTCCAAATAAAATATAAAATAGTCTTAAAAACAAAATTATAATCAAACTTCGTTTTACAAAGATTACTAATTCGATACGTTAAAACAAAAAATAAATACTTATCACACTTTATAACCAGTATCCTACAAAATTATTGCTAAAGAGTCTTTTCAATAATTATACACTACCTTGACTTTATTTTCTGCCAATTGCTGAACTTCTGATAAGCAGCGTTGAGCAGCTGATTTAAATGTTTAGTCAGATGCTGAGATAATGGTGTAAGCTCTCGTATTAATTTATCCTAAAAAAAAGATACATATTTTATTTTTTGAAAATGCTAACAAGAAGCGTTTATTTGAAAAACAACACATGTCCATTTATTCAAAATTCGAGCTTATGAGTTATTTTCATAGAATAATAATATGTGTGTATCTTTAAGACATCCAATAGTGTAAAAAAATCAGTTGTCCGAGTTAAAAGTACAGACAAAATATAGCTAGTTTTGGAAGAATAACTGATGTCCACGCGGTTTGTTGTAAAAACAACACTTGTCCGTATTTAACCGCTGTCGTTGTTGCTAGGCGCGACGCGTAATAGGATTAAACGTCATTATTTCTTTGTATTTTGCAGTGTCCGCATTCATGTTTATTGTCCGTTGTTTACAAGTAGAATTTTGTAAATATTGGCCGATTTTAAGCATTAATAATAAGTAAATATGGCAGAAAATATTCATGTTAATGTTTCTGGTGTTGTTGGTGACGAAAGTTGTGAAATTCGGGCTACAGATCAACCTCGAAAACGAAAAACGAAAATTTATCAACGTGAAATCATAAAACGTGCAAAAGTAAGCGGGCTAGAACACAAAACGCATAGGGGCGATAAAGTCGTTCCAGCCAGAACAATAGGAACTGACTGCAGGTAAGTTTATCTTGCGTAACAAACATGCTTTTCTTTTGACTGTAACTTTTGGTTATAGATGTAAGCGTTATAGATGTTTCCAAGTTACAACACAAGAACAGCGTTACGAGTTGATTAACTTGTTTAACAGTATGACATCAAAAGATGAGCAAGATTCATACTTATCTGGACTTATCACTGTAATACCTGTCCAGAGGCGTCGCAGCCGAATTGATCCTGATGGAAACAGTTCTGGTCCACCACATATAGCATCTTTTAAGTACAAAATTCGACTACCTGGAAAAGAAGTCAATGTGTGTGCTAAAGCTATTCGTAGTTTTTTTGGTATTACTGAAATGCAGCTGCGTCGAATTAGAAATAGCCTAGCTATGAGTGGAATTTCGCCGAAGGACGGACGTGGAAAACACGCAAATAGGCCAAGAAAAACTAAGTCATCCGACATACAAATGATAATGGCACATATTTGCTCTTTCAAAGGCCGACAGAGTCACTATACACGAAGACTTGACAAAAAGAAAGTTTACCTACCATCTGAGCTGAATGTAAAAAAAAATGTATAAAGCCTTTCAAGAACTTCACCCAACGTCGAAAGTTTCTTACTTCGTGTATTACAAAATATTCCAGACTCGATTTAACTTATCCTTCTCTTACCCTAGAAGCGATACATGTACGTTTTGTGACGAAACTGAAACTCAACTAAAATACCCTAATATCGATCAATCCAAGAAAGATGAACTCGTCAGGACAAGAAACCTTCGCCAAGCTAGAGCAAAGGCGTTTTATGATATTAACAGGAGAATTAAAATTAAATGCCAAAGTAATCTTCAAGTATCAGCAATAGCTTTCGATTTTATGCAGAATCTGCCCTTGCCTAATCTAACAACAAACAAAGTGTTTTATAGCAGGCAACTTTGGCATTATGTATTTGGAATACATGACATCGGAAGCGGTGACGTCAGTATGTATACGTATCATGAAGGGATGGCCAAGCGCGGTCAAAACGAGGTGACATCAATGATATTTCACTATATTAAGGACCATATTCCTGGAAGAATGGATAAAATCTGGCTCTTTTCTGATGGTTGTCCAGGTCAGAATAAAAACTACGTTTTCATTCGATTCGTTTACATACTTGTGCACGTCCTAAAAATAGCCTCTGAGATAACACACATCTTCCCCGTTCGAGGACACTCATTTTTGCCTTGTGATAGTGATTTTAGTCTCATCTCTCGAGCAAAAAAAGTTATCCTTGATGTTCCAGAAGAATGGAATGACCTTATACGACAAGCAAGATCTAAGCCATTTCCATTCAAGGTGATAAACGCTGGGAAAGAGACTGAGTGGTTTCTTATGGATGAAAGTTTGAAAGACTTTTTCCCAAACCAAAAATTTCTCTCAAACCAGCGCGTATGTATCGAGTATCTCAACAGCATCCGGGGCAAGTTTTAGTACGTCAAAGTTATCATGGTCCTTGGACGTTTCATACCATTTCAGGGAAAAGGAACTCACAAGAAATAGCTCTGTTACCAAACAAACAGCAACATCAAATAAGCGAACTGAAGTTTCGAGATTTAATGGAGCTCACAAAATATCTTAAGAATCCCCTTAACAAAGAATTTTATTTTAACCTGAAACCACAAATACATGGAGGAGAAAGTTCTTCATGTATTGAAATCATTAGTGATGATAATAGCAGTGGTGGAGAATAAAGAAAGTATTTTTAATTTAAGGACATGTGTTACTTTTCCAATATTTTCGAGTTTTCTTCAAATTGTTCCTATGTTTTGTATTTAAGAGGAAAATAAAGATTATAACATGATTTTGACTTAAACATTATTTTCAAAAATCATTTTCAGAAAAATGCATTCTCAGACAGTACTAAAGTAAGCAGTTTTTCTTGATTTCTCGAAATGTTTATTTTTGGACATGTGTTGTTTTTCACATAAACGCTTATTAACCTAGGAGTGTCTGAGAGAATATTTTAAGAATATTTTTATACAGTCTGTAATAATGGAGTTTTCAGGTTTAGTATTTGTTGTAAGGCGATTGAGACCGGTTGATACCAAAAACTGTAAAAATGACTAGTTCTCAGTTTTCCCCAGTGAAGAGAATTTCCAAGTGTCCTTTATCAGTCAACGAGAAGACAATCATTTTAAATGTGTACAATGCGCTTAAACATCAACAGCCTAGTTCTGGTGTGGTTAAAATTGTTGAAATGTGTTCGCAAATGACAGGAGTCGAGCTAACATCTATATATAAGATTTTACGTGAATGAACAAGTGGCTGTATGAAGGCTCAAAAAACACCATCTGGAAGGATCACCATCTGATGGATGAAAATGAAAAACGAGGAATCAGAAGAGCGGTTCATTCGTTTTATTTAAACAAGGAAATCCCTACCCTAGATAAAATTCATATCACTCTAAAATACGACGAATTTGTTTCTCAAATAAGTAGACACATGGAAACATTGAAATAAATTAATTTTGAATGGGATACACAAAACAAAAAATCACTTTTAATAGGAAAATATGAAATTATTTGCTGGAAAAGAAAGTACCTAAGGATGATAAAAGACTATCGTAATGAAAACCGAAACATATTTTATTTGGACAAAACATGGGTAAATAAAGGGCATACAGTAAACAAGATGTGGCATGACAAAAATATAAAAATTTTCCGACAAGCTGCGTTGGAGGGCTAGTCTACAGGAATCAAACTTCCATCTGGAAAAGGCAATAGATTAGTTGTGGTCCATATTGGTAGTGTTAATGGGTTCGTAGAAGGGGACCTGTTAACATTTAAGTCGAACCACACTGGAGATTATCATGAAGACATGAATGCAGATGTATTTGAAGAATACTTTCGGCAAATGTTAGATCTAATACCCCCAGGATCTATTATAGTGCTTGATAATGCAACCTACTATTCTAGAAAAAATACCAAGAAGTGTGTGGCGAAAAGCGGACACAAAACAGTGGCTTTTGAAAAAAATCCATTTCGAGAAAGACTTGGTCAAAAAGGAGCTTTTGAATACAGCAAACATGGAAAAGCACAAATATACTAGATATATGGTCGACGAAATGGCAAACAAACGTGGTATTGTTGTACTTCGACCTCCGCCCTACCAATGGGAGCTAAATCCCATAGTTAGTTTGGGCGCAAATAAAAAATTTTGTTGCCACCAGATATACTACCTACAAAATGAAGGATGTTGAGGTACGCTTCCACGAAGCTATTTATTAAACATGTTGATTGAGATAAATAGCGAAAGTGTGTAGAGCATGTAATAAACGAGGAAAAACGAATGTGGCAGCTTGACAATATGGTTGATGAAACAGAACCAATTATTATACATGTGGGTGAGAGTGACAACTCAACCCATTGTTCAGATGACAATTTGTAGTTTTTTTTAACTGAATATATTATTTGTATTATAGTATTATTGTAGTATTATCTTGTGTATTATTGTATATATTATTGCATATATTTTAGTTTTTATAATTATTTTCTATATTTTTAAATCTTGAATAATTATTATACATCTGTTTATTTGTCTAGTTTCAGAAAGACCATAACACCTATACTTTCTTAATGTCGATGTATTTCTATACCCACAAAATAACCGCTTTTATATTAAAAAAACATTTCCAGTGTTGTTAATGAGACGCTACTGACTACTGCTCAAAGATCTGTACAGTTCGTATTTCCTTCATATGTAAGTGAAGTCTATTGTATATTTTATGGTGTACACCTGCGTTTCGCCCGTCTACGGGTGTGTCAAGCCTAATTGTATATATGTAGTCAACCGAATTATGTAGCTTTACGATAAAATAACCAATTCAGTTTTGGCCACCGGTATACTTTTTAACTTTAAGATTCTATCGGACAATAATTTACAACTTCGCAGCATTTCCAAATAGACTATAATTATTTTTAAGCCGGGCGCAGCTGGACTCTGAGCCGCCAAGTACCTTCCTAGAAGTTGTGAAGAAATATAACACTCGATAGGCTTCAGTCTACATTACCAAGTTTGTTTATACTACGACATTACGCCGTTTTCGAGTATACATGTTCACCAAACTCCACGTCATCGCTAGTGTGAGTGTTTATGCTATGGGAAATATTAACTTTTTTTTGCTTTTTACGGAAACACTTAGAAACTTTATTTAAAGAGACACAGAAAAATGTTCAAATAAAAGATTTAGAATTTTTCCTAAAAATTTGACATAAACTAAGCAAAAAACAAATGACTGTCGGAAATCAACAAAATCTGAATTTTTCCTACATATTATTACAGTTTTAAAAATCTTCTTAGCCTCGGCTTTTCAAACATATTTAGTTTGCCTATGTTTGGACTAGCCGTTTTTCACTTGACTATTTATTTCACTTTAAATAACTTAGTCTAGTTTGCAATGCGGACAAATATTTAATAGCAACAGACATGGATCACAAAGGAGAAAAAAACATTGTATGACAGTAAATATTTAATCTGACGATAAGATGCTGTTCACGGAGGAAGAAAAACTTCCTGTAACTCGACTTTATTATGTAAATAATAATAATGCTTCAAAGACCATACGTCAGTAAAGAATTGGATATCCAGGTGATCGAGTTCCATCCATAAAAACAGTTTTTTTATGTTCGGCGCACACACACAAAAGGAAAATGCTATACCACTCAACGAGCGGTGCGTGTGCGGAAATGATGGTGAACTTGAAGCGCTGTAGGTTGTAGTTTTCAGAAGAGATGTTACTCGGAAGTCTATTCCAGAGCGAGGAGCCCCGTAACAGCGACATGCTAGGTGTTCCTGAGCGGAACACCTTCCGTAGTAGTATGATAGAAAATAGATAGGTCCGAAATTTTTCTTCGATATTCAAGGATATCAAGGTCTTAAGTCAATTCTGGGTCATCCACAAGAAGGATTGCTTTCCTCTGTATGGAATTTAATATCTTGAGCAAGTGTTTGGGTGTAGAGCTACACACATGAAAACAGTATTCCAGAAATGGCCTTATCTGGCCCTTATAGAGCAGTAAAACCTGATGAGATGTATACAACTTTATTGCTCTATAGAGTGCTCCTAGCTTTTGTGCTGCTGTCTTGGCGATTGTGCCCAAGTAGCAAAATAAGTTCCATAAAGATTGCATAAACTGCGATACAATTAACCTTATAGGAGTCAACAATTCTTAAAAACTGTTATAAAACCTTTACATAATATCCATAGTACCAAAAAGGGCACACATTTTTTTGATACTATAAGGCCTCTATACGGGGTATACAAATTTTATACAACCGTTTTATATGGGTATTTAATGGTATATTTATACAACAATAGTTAAAGGACCAATATAAACATTCAAAAGAAATGTTTTATATGAGTGTTATACTGCAGTTTGATATAGCGATTTAAAGAATGTTTTAGACTTTTAGTGCAGAATATTGGAATAAAAATTTTTTTAAAGTGTTATGAAGATAGAAAGTAGTCTTGCACTTGCCAATATTTTAAATTTGAATACAGAATATGGCGGCGATAATCGTGTATATAAAAACGGTAGATATATTACCTTTAACAAAATCTCGATTTTCTGGTCGGTAAAGCAAATTACTTTGCGCCGCAAATTTTATTGATAATATAGTTATATGTTTGTGTTAAAAAACAGACGCGCCTTAGTTTTAACGCCATTTGTTTGAAAATTATGAAAAAATATAAGCACATATATTTTAAATTTCGATGTCTTTTACAACTTCCTTTGAAAATATTTGTTAGACAATAATCTCTGGAAACTTGAAAAAATTAAGCTAAAAGATAAATTATATATGCTTCTGGTTCAATTCCACAACATGGCGGCAGTCCCGCATTCAACAAACCTTTATTTAAACATGGCGCATTATAATACAAACGTTTTATTCCACATACAATCGTTAAACGATATTTTAGTGCAAATTATAGCTGTATAGAATAGAATACTTTTATAGCGCTGCATATGCCGACATTTAAAATTTTGTTGTTGCCTGAAAGCAAGATGTCGGTGATACAAAGATTTAGATGTTGCCAGAATTTTAAGTTAAGAGCTTAGAACATTATGCTAGCAGGTTAACATAAACTTAAACGTTAATCTTCCAAGGATGTATTATTGTTTTCACAAAAATTAGAAAATTAGTTCCTGTTAACATGAGTCTGGAAATGCGCCGTTAACGAGAGACCCAGACTTTTTAACTATAGTCTAGGGGCTGAACGCTCCTTTATTATTTTTGACCTTAGCTCAGCCAATATTATTTTTCGGTGAACTTAAACTGCCGTCAAATGGCTGCCTTATCTAACAAAATGGGGTTAAGAGATATATCAAATAACGTAGTTAAAAAAAAAACAAGTTCTAACCCCCGTTACCGACAGATCATTAACAAAAACGGCTTTTTTCTACAGCCGCGCGCAAAATACCTAATTACTAAATTCAAATGAAATCGCAAAATCGACGAATGCCGTGGATCCTTATTTTGCGCTCTAGCGCGAACATGGAAAAGAAAATTCTCACTTTTTCCGTCGAGTGTGCTATGAATGGTCATGGAAACCGAAGATAAATAAATGACAGTCGTGCGTTTGTTACAGTTTGTTGCTGGCACTCCTGTTCTAAATATGCCCAAAGTCCGAATATAATATGTCAAAACTGACAGTCATTTGCAAATTTCAGAATAAGTATAGAGAAAAATGTGCATTTAATTTTAAAAAAAATGCGGCTGTAGAAAAACTTCTGTGTGTATTGCGAGCGCAAAGTAAAATTGTCGTTTTCGCAAGATTACTGCGCTCCGTTACGCGTCGCGCAGTAACATTCTTTCTCAAGCGGCAATCCGTTACTTTGCGCTCTAAATACACAAATAACTATTTTAATTTTAAATTTCATTAATAAACATTGCAAATGATTTATATGCTTCCACTAAATTAATAGATGAATCAAATTTAGCCAAGCTGGTTAAGGTGGCAATCTTGGTTATCAGCCATATATTCTCTAACTAAATAAATACAAATTTTTGAATTTTGCAATAAATCTTGAAACCTGCGTTTCTAGCCAAAGCTACAAAGAAAACATTAATTTAAAAAATTTTCTTCACCAATTTATTCATAAAATCTATTTCTTTTTCTCGACCGTGTCACTTTAAACATTTGGTCGCTTTCACACATAATAGCTATATTTTTTCGCATAATTTCAGAAAATGCTCATCACTTCGTATAGATTGTAAATGTTTACAAGTAGATTTGATAAGGTGAGAGGCGGCGTTCAAAGTTAAATATTTTTTTGCAAATAGTTGGAGAGTGCAAATATTTTCTCCAAAACCAAATACCAGAAGACCAAAAGAAAATTAAATTCCCGAAGGTATGTGAGTATTCCTCAAGCTTCACCTACAACTTTTGCTGATGTATTTTCACCTTCAACTATAATATGTAGGGCACTAATATTTTGTCTAACCAACTTTACAGCTCGCTTATGGCTGGCCCAGCGCGCAATAGACATTTTTTTTAAGTAATAGATTTGTCCTTCAGCTTTTCCTGCATAGATTTAAATAATTTCAGCACTGGAAAACTTTCAGAAAAGAATACATACAGCTGTTCTAATGACTCAAAAAAAGTTTTAGTTTTATTTATTAATATTGGAATTTTTGAGTACCGTGGCAACCATGTTCCTTAACAATTGTGTTATACAAAACGGTCGTCCTATAATGTGTATATGTGCTGCACTAAAGAATCTTGCAATATTATAATGTATGAATGTGCGACGTTTTAACAATCTCGCGTTCGGTAACGTTTTAATCAACTGCATAATAGAACATATTACCATTGCCGAGTAACTCCTAAACTAAAATATTTTTCTTTGGCGGTTGGCTTTGTTTACCTACGTTTACATTTTTTTTGTTAAAAAGATTAAAACAATGTTCAAAATACCATTTTTTTTCAAATTTTTCCACAAAGAAATCATTTTTATGACAATTAATTATAGTTGTTGAAGAAATGAGGTTAGAAACATTTGGGCCTTTGTAATGCAGAATATAGGATATCTTTGTTGCGGTAAACTATAATTTAGTCCTATAACATGTTTTAGACGATGGAAGTATTTTTGTACATTGAACATAACTATAAAACCATTTTATAAATAAAAGCATTTCAACGTTAAAAAATAGTTCTATAATTTGCGTTTGATATTCTTGATAGAAAACGTTTATAAAAATATTTTATAAGGTTGATATTATAAACTATTTTACAACTCTTTCACAACTTGAGTATAACACTTAAAAAGATACTTCTTTTTTAAAGGTTGTATATCATTGTATAAGGCTTTTATAAAATTCTTAAACAGGAATTATTTGTTCTATAATAAAAGTTGTATAAGCCAATATAAATCGACCACACAAAAGTAGGTTTATTTCTGAAATAAATTATCTCAAATATATGCACTACATGACAAAACTGTTTCTGTGACAACACTTCTCGATAAATATAAAATAATTCGCTTCTTTTCACGTTCCATTTTGGTACTTGGGTGGTGACGTGCCAAGGCATGTTGTTTACGTTGACACCCAGCAAGCTTATGGATGAGGCCAGGGTCAGTGTTTGTTCTGTCATTGATAAGTGCGGTGTTTTTTTGAGAAGACAACTGCTTGAGTCTTTCCTGCGTTAAACTAGATATTGTTTTCCTCACCCCATTCCACGATGGCGTTCATATCCTCATTGATGGCAGCAATCTGATTTTTTCGCGAGCGTTAGGAACGAGCAGCGGTCATTGGACTCTGCGAGATGAATGAGGATATAAGAGTGTTGTCGTCTGCAAACCTGTAAATAGAATGGCTGTCCTGTCTAAGAGATCATTGATATAGAGCAGAACAGTGTGGGAGATCATTTACACCCTTGAGGAACTCCGGCATTGATGTTAAATTCCTTCGAGAGATGTCCATCAATGCCAATTCGGATGCTTCGATCCCTTGAGAAATTGAAAGCAAGAGAAGCAGTGCTGGTGATAGTCCGTATGCTGTCAATCTGCTTAACAATCCGGCATGCCACATCCTGCCAAATGCCTTGGGTTTGTCGAGAACCACTGCACGAGATTCACCGCAGCTCTCGATTGTAACTTATATTGTTAAAAATCAGGCGGACAAAAAGCTTTTCAAAGAAAAAACAGAAAATGTAGAAAAAGACTGGACTATTTTATTGAATTTTGAAGATAAATATTCTTAATCAAATCCGAAACATTCCAAAATTACAATATTCCTATATATTTTTTGAAAATCCTCATAGAACAATACCAGATGCTTCAAGACTCATTGATAACTCTTGTAAAAAGATTTATTTAACATTACACAAATACAGGTATCACCCGCTCAAAATTAGGCTTAGCCAACATTTGAGACAAGAAAATAAAATTCAAAGATACTGTTTCTCTAGATTTAGAAGAGATGGCATGTTCAATTGAGGTATGAAGTATGGGGCATCCCAAAACCCACACAAAAGAGCGCCAGTAAAAAAGTCAGGCCGTAGGTCTATAGATGGGTGGGGTGGCATATTAAAAAACAAAATTATAGGACCGACTGACTATTATTTGAGGGTAATTTGACAAGAGAACGTTATTAATTTTTGCAGACTCTTTAAGCCTATCACCATGCAAATAATCAACATTTAAATCACCAAACGTAAATATTAAAACATCGTCGTTCAAAAGCTTACAAAAAACATTGAATAAACACAATGTTCGCACCTGGTGGTAATTCTTGAGTAACGGGACAAACAAAAAAAGGTTATAATGAGATGTATTGTATTATACAAATACGCGATTGTTTCCATCGAATGTAAATCGATGTTTGCAACCCTATTTTATCTTCTCTTGCCACGTGAGAGCTGTTCCAGTGCCTCGAGAATACGAGTCCAGATGAAACTGTAAACTAAAGAAGAATAATGCGAGACCTGTTAATAAGAAGCTCAACTGCTGCGCACTGAAAAATGACATCCTCCGGGCAATTAGCAAGGCCATTCATAGTTTATTGCATTCCTTGGTGAGCAGATTATTATACTGCTGTGTCATCATGCAGTCTTTTCTGACGACAGTAGAGCAATGCTAATTCGTAAGTTAAAAGACTTCTGCTCTTCTCCAATCTTCCAGTATTCTGACACTACCGAGGCTAGGCATCTATGCTCGTTAAGTAAGACCTAAAGCTGGTCGAGACTATTTCCTACTGACTGAATATTTGATGCAGAATAACATATTCTGACTTTACATCTTTTTCCAGTAGGTTCGATACATTTGTCCGCTGGACATTAGACTTCCCAGATTTAAAAGATCATTAATAATATTATGCCTTCTTTCGGGCTAAACGTTTGCATTCAGGACGGTAGACTTGACATTAAGAGGAGCTGCAACCTTGTGCCGTATTTGTACCTGTACTTCGTTCTTATCTTTTCGCACTTGCAGTCGGCAGCACCATTGAGCTTGAGATAAACCAAAATTGTTTCAGCAATTTTATCACCTGATAGATGTGCTACAAAGAGTCACGCCAATTTTCTAGAAGCAGCTACCCACCAACCATCTTGCCTATTATTTCTCTCTATGCAACTTGGTCTGATCTTGGCCACTTTTTCTTTCCTTCAGTCGAAATATTTGGGGCGGCTTGTTTATTAGGTGCCGAATCTATTGCATTATCACGGATAGTGGCTATTGTCTTTCTCATGTTTAGTTGGTTTAGTTTCTTGTATATTTCGGAAGATTGTTTCATTTTATTAACTTCACAGCTTTTAAGTTTGAGGCTATATTAATATTTCCTCTCCTTTTTATCTCCTCTACTGCGGTGATATTCCGTTCAGAATTAGAGTAAACCTGGGCACTCATGGCTGCTTTCTTTGGTGTAAAATTGGTACCATATTTGGCAACAACCACGTCACTTCCTATGTCGATTCCCACAATGGTGCTTACAAAGTCGGTTTTACTGTTGACAGTCGTGATTTTTCTGACAGCAACGACAGCATCTTCGTGACGATGATGGTTATAAGGCGAGGCATCCAACCTCTTCAGTTATGACAGTCCAGCAAATTTTCCAACTTTTCTTCAAAAAAATTTACCTTTTCGTGAAGAACGTCATGTCTCTCTTGCATATGCAGTATGATATTCTTCAGATAAAGTTTAACACATAATCTTTATATAGTTTTCGACACTTTAAATGTAGATGGAAACACGTCATCGATACAATCCATATGTTGGGAGTTAAGAATGGCGAAATTAAGGGTAAATCCTATGATGATGCGTTTGTAGTTCGAAGAAATATAAAAATACCTTCACTATAGTGGGTAAGTTATAAAACCTAATCGCGTATAATGCAAGCCATTTCATTTCAAGTCAATCCGTTTTGATTTTATTGAACGTAAAATCATCGAAAATATCAGTTTTCATCGATCATTACTTAAAAATATAAAAACCAATTTAAAAACGTAAAAATGACAAATCCAGAACAGAGCAGGTAAAAGGATTTCCTCTATAAAGGAAGTATAATTAATTAATTATGTTACTTTCATATATCTTTTGAGCGTGAGCGTTACTCTAGTTACAAGCATAAACCTGATTATGTCAATACGCACAGTTATGTTCGATCGTACTCACCTCGAAAGGTTTCAGTTTTACTGTTTGGAATCGTTGTAAGGCTTCGTTCATCTTGACTAGTTTCTGTTCAGAGTTTGACGATGTAGGGGGAAAGCATTTCCAAAAATGACCCAATAATTCACAGAGAGCCATATACAAGTTTCGTACGTCTTTTTCTATATCCGGCGGCACCAATTCTTAAAAGATAACTAAGTATTTGTTACGAAAATATGAACCTTGATTCGTCTACTTTCTGTAGCATTATTGTAATGTTATAAGATATATTTGAAAGGAATAAATACCAAACACAACTTTAAAGATAGAGCCGAGGACAGAGGAGTCAAACGAGGATCCTGTAATTTTCCAAAAATTGGTCCGGCCTACGATACAAAGTTTAGAAACATAAAGAAGAAATGGAGCTAAATACATATATTTTAAGGCACTTTTGTACTATCATAATAAATAATATATTAATATATACTATATGTCATAAAATAGCAAATAAAAAGCATTTCAATTAATAAATATAGCCTCCTTGTGGGCCCCTGGCATATATTTCTCGGGTGGGGTTATATAACCCCGTCAGCTCCTGTCTATAGCACATTGAAATAAATACGTTTTAGGGTTGCTTTAATAAGATATACAGAAATAATACATAAGTAGGGTTACTGAAAACTCTGTTAATATGATCTTTCATATGGAACAAAAATCTAGAAGTATATAGCTTTATTTATGTAATGTGATGAAACAACACTTAAAACAGTAGTTAAAAGAAACACCTGCCAAGCTCTTTATTAACTTCTGATTTTGTTCATTTACTTTCACCTCAGAGTGAACAAGGTTAAAATAAAATTTAGATTTAAAGAAGCCACCAACTTGCAGAAATACAAGTCAAAAAATCCGCAAGATGTCGTTATCAAGAATCAGAACCCTGCGATCGATTAATACAATTTAATTATACTTACAATATACTACTTTACTTCTGAAACACTTGTATTACAAGAAAATAAATAAAAAGGTAGATATGTGGATAGAAATGTTGGTATGTTATCAAAATGAAAGAGAATGTTTTTTTAAGACTTCAAGTCAATTAAAAATAATATTATAATACCCATGATACTCTGTGTTACTTAAATTTACACCTGAGTAAATTATTGCAAATACTCTAGATGAGTTACTTTACCTGAAGTAATACCTGAATCACAATAAAATTAAGCTAGAAAAATAAATTTCCGGTCGAACGTTAGCGTAACGCAAAATTACCTGATATCAAAAAGAAATTTAGATAATTGCCACACGAAATAATGCATTTGTTATGTCAAGTAACAAAATAAAGTATCTAAAGAATTGAAATCCAAAACATTATAAAACAAGTAAAGCGAATAAGTAATAATTAGCCACTGAATTACCCAAAACACGATCATGTACCGTCTACACTTTCTGAGTCCACTAGGACGCAATATCAACTAGCAACATTGCAGTTAAAACACCCGTGAAATCTAAAATAATATACAGGGTGTCCGGAAATAGCATCGCCAAATTACAGAGGGTGATTCTGCATGAGAAAATAATAATAAAAGTTCATATGCACGTGGGGCCGCAAACGCTTTTTAAGGGTGCTAGAACCCTTTGAAGATGCCGTCCAGAAAGCGCTTTTTATTTTATTACTTCGGAACTACTTTCATATCAGTTATGAGTTTTGGTGCATGAATAGTCACTAACGAAAGCTATTTTTAACAGCTTGCAACTTTTAAATTTCTTGATCAAGGGCGTGCCGGCAGGGGGTGAGCTGTATTTATTTAGTCATATTTTTTCAACCCTGTATTTTTTGATACCTTAATAGAATTTTACGATTCCCTATTATTGTTTGCATGAAAAAGGTACTCTTGGTAAATGGTCGAAAAATTAACGGTTTCGGAGAAAAATGTAGCAGGCTTTGGACGGACAAGTTCATCTAACAAATGTCAATAATATAATTTCTGTTGACAGTTTGGTTTGAAAATTTATCTTAAAAAATTAATTCTAAACTAATTTATTAGTTTTCAAAAATGCCAGAATATTCATTCTTTGAGATGGCAGACATGCTATATTAAGAGGCATTTCCAAATCGTCAACTTCGCGATAAATAATTATTCAGCAGTTTACATCAACGGCTTAGAGAAAATGGAACTTTTTCGCCACGAAAAGCAGATTGTGGAAGAACTCGTACAACCCGTAGTGTAGAGGCAGAAGAACGGGTTTTAGAGCAGGTTGCAGGTAATCCAGGAATCAGTACCAGAAAACTGGCTTTAAGACAGGGTATTCCTAAAACCAGTGTTTGGGAAATTTTGAAAGAACAACTTCAAGCGCTTAAACCCCAGGATTTACAACCCAGATTGGAGTTTTGTGAATGGATCAGAATAAAATGCCGGCAAGACGCACATTTTCTTGAAAAAGTTTTTTTCACCGATGAGGCAGGTTATACATGTGAGGGTATAATAAACTTCCATAATAACCATGTCTGGGCAGAGGAAAATCCCCACGCCTATTTTGAAGCTAAATTTCAAGACAGATTCTCTATTAATGTTTGGGCGGGGATTTTAGGAAACAGAATAATAGGGCCGTATGTTTTGCCGCAACCTCTAAATGGTGCTTCGTATTTAGATTTTTTACGAAATAATCTACCTGACTTACTTGATGATGTGCCCTGCGAACTTAGACTACAACATTGGTTTATGCAGGATGGGGCTCCACCCGCGAAATCGTTTAGCCGGCTGCATAGCTATGAATGGTAGTCATTTTCAACATTTGCTGTAATTTGCCTCATTGTTTACTGTATCTAATAATGTGAAAAATCTAACGTTTGTGTTTGGTTGTTTATTTACTTAAGGTATGTACCTAAAAATGTCAAATTTTGTTTTATTTATTTTTATTTTACTTTTAAGCATCCACCCAATGTTCGCAGTATTTTTTGTAATTAATAATAAAAATCTTATTTCTTAATGGTTGCCTTATTTTTTTTTAAACGCACCTGCTCACTTAGCACTAACATGTTCGGAACAATTTTTCTCCGAAACTGTTAATTTTTTAACCATTTACCAAGAGTACCTTTTTCATGCAAAAAATAATAGAGAATCGTAAAATTCCATTAACGTGTCAAAAAAATACAGGGTTGAAAAAATATAACTAAATAAATACAGCTCACCCCCTGCCGGCACGCCCTTGATTAAGAAATTTAAAAATTGCAAGCTGTTAAAATAGCCTTCGTTAGTGACTATTCATGCACCAAAATTCATAACTGATATGAAAGTAGTTCCGAAGTAATAAAATAAAAAGCGCTTTCTGAACGGCATCTTCAAAGGGTTCTAGCACCGTTAAAAAGCGTTTGGGGCCCAACGTGCACATGAACTTTTATTAATATTTTCTCATGCAGAATCACCCTCTGTAATTTGGCGATTTTATTTCCGGACACCCTGTATATCTAAAGCGATATACAAATTAGTCAGTTCTGTTAATAACCGAAAAGATTTATAGACCAGCTTTAAGTTAAAATGAAAATAAACTATTATAGTATTAAGGAAAACAACGGCGACAACTGAAGTCGTAAACTCTGTCCTGCTTTGAGAAATGTATTCTGCTTAAAAAGAAAATTATACTTGGTGATGGAGCAAAAAAGTTTAAAAGCAGACTATAACGGCGGGATAAACTAGTAGTAGTTAAAATTAAAAATGGGAACTCATGGGTAGCTCTCCATGCAACTCCAAGAAGGACGATCGATGATCACCCAGACTTCTTCGGTAGAACCCTTTGCTGCTTCAAGCAAAAACAAAACCTGCGAATCATCAACCTATTTAAGGCTTTTGCTTAAAAACCCAAAGCAAGGAAAATTTACAGATAAAGAAAATAAAACACAAACGAGAACATCGATATTTTTTCTTATCTCGTCTGAGCTGCTGAGATCAACTAGGCTATCTCAAAAGAATGAAGGAGGCAGAGCAAGGAAAAATAATGGAAACTTAGTAAACATCCACATGAAATAAATAGCGATGAGTAAAAAACGAAAAGCAATTCAGCTGCGACGAAAACAGCGATAAATCCCAATTAAGGAAAAAGTCAAACACGCCATACACTAAAGGTAACTTAAGGTATTACATAAGGCTCAATATGATCTCAGTACAAGATACCAAAAAAGTATTCTGAAATAAAATTGTTATACTGAAAACCCACACTACTTCTCTAAATGGCCGACTTTTGGAGTGTCCTTGTTCGATATTCTAATGACGAACATGCCGGAAGTAAGGCTACATGCAAACCCTTCACAGGATGTCACTTCCCAGTGCCTATCTAGCCAATCCCATATGTGACGCTGCCACATGTCATACATAAACAAGGATTTCCCGTCAATAATCCAAACAATTGCCCCAGATTTCGACATAAAAAATTCTGCTTAATTTTAATAATTAAAGTGACCATAAAGAGAATAGGTATATAATTAGTTTCCCTATTACTCAAATACCACGTGTATATTAACTACCTCATTATCAGCGTCACTCACTAATCCAAACTAACCCAAACTATCGGCGTATTAATTTTCGGTCTAATTTGTGTTTAGTTTTCCTAACGCATGTTTGCCCGAAAAATGACGCCATCAAAAATCCAGACCACTTGATTCTCGAAATGCTACTCATAATGCTGCACTATAGAAAATCAATTAAAACAAAAATAAAACGGCATATTATGATGGTAGATATAGCCAATATTTTCTCAAAGGAAGTAGCAATCGAAGCAGCTACGAAATAAAGTAATTAATTAGATTATTATAATTATCCTTAAATAACATATTAAGGGTTTGTATTTATTCCTCAAGATATATTATAAGTTTTAAATAAATTCATTCTTCTAGGAAAACTAAAAACCCAAGTAAACAATGGAAAACATGGACAGACCATCTAGGAATTTGTTCAACAAAATCCACTTGCCACAAGATATATATACAAATATGCATTACAATTAGAATTTACTACACCCCAAGCAAGGTATTTAGGAAACCATTACACCCTTTAAGTAAAGTTTCAAGATAAATTAAATAATATTGACAGACATGTTCCAGAAATGAGTTCAAGCTCCAGAAATCCCCCTAATATGAAATATTTTATGTTATTAGGCAAACACATGAGTAACCCATTTCTCTTCTTAAGGCAAGGTAACGAAATAAAGGGGTATTTTCAAAATAGAGGGTCAAAACACTGATACTAAGTGTGGAGGTAAATTGTTGGATTATACCCATGATTAAGTAGAGAAGTATTAATGCAATACATAATATGACCAATATGTTATGATACCATTTTTATATCTTGGTCATTTTGAATGTTAAATCCGTTAAAAAAATTATTATGATTCTTAACGAAATTAAAGTGAATAAAATGTGGATCGGAAAATCGGAACAGTGCACTAATAATTTTGGCAATTAAACAGGGAACTGCTCAAACGTAGTCATAATAATACTGCCATTTTCCGACCGTTAGACACCTGAAATTAACCTCTTCAACTCCAGCTGCAATTTTAAAAGTAACTTGCTCATATCAGATGTATTATTTTATTTTATTGAACATTTTATGGTGAGGTGCTTGCATCTGTTTGGTATTATGCCGTTTGCAAAGAAAAAATCAGAAATAAAATGGCGGCGAACGCTTAAAATTTCGGTATATACCAGTATATCCACATAAAGATATCGTGCTATACCAGCGTATCCTGATATGGATACTGCTGTAAATTGATAATTATAGTTGTTTTTATGAAATAAAAGATGCTATTTTACATGAAAAGTGTATTTCAAAAACTAAGAAAAGAAACAGTTAGAGCGCTAATCGACCTCCAGCGAGTTATACTTGTTGCTTGTCCGCGCCACCTAATCCAATGAATTTGGAACCGGTCTATTTTGGTGGGGGGCATTTTTTGCATCATACCAGACCTAATATGAATTTTCAAGTCCCATACCACCCTTCTAAACAGTTAAACAGTTAAAATATGTCGTATCCATATGTGGATATCATGGTACCCTGATGCACACCTACAAATATCCACATTTGGATATCTGGTTTGGAAGGGGTTAATATGCAAACAAAAATCGGACCCCACCTAAAAAATAGTATAAACCAGAAAATGAATAAGAATAACTGTGTTAGGGTTTGGAACTTTCGGCAAAATGCACTAAAACAGAATTTTATTCACAATACCGAAACAGAATTTTTCACTCGACGCGCGTTTTCCTGACCATGTTAGCATCAGGATATGATTAATACTGTTTCAATAATCTCCTGATGATGCTAACATGGTTAGAGAAACGCGCGTCGAAGGCAAAATTCTGTTTTGGTATTGCGGATTAAACTCTGTTTTAGTAAATAAGAATAAAATAGGCAAAAAATAATATAATGTAAATTTACACAAGTTTTACACAGACTCTCGCATGAGAGAAGCTAAAGAGACTTGGCAGCAAGATTATTTCAATACCAACATTATTGGTCCACGCCTACGAACATGTCATATAGCAACATAATTATGAAGATGCCTCTGGCAGAAGATACCAACACTATAATTTAAATATTGTTGCTTTCTTATAATATATCATAAGAATTACTTGAATTTTAAAACAAAAATTAAATAAATGTTAAATAATATTGTTTTCACAATAAGTTTTTATAGTATTTTACCTTTTAGGTCTAAAGACGCATAAGACATTATTAAAGTACATAGACAATCTTTGTGATATTATTTTTCTACTTACGAGCAAGAGATTGTTCCTGAAAGCCTCTCATAAGCGCGCCACCGGGCGAAAGATCTCCGAGTGCCAAAATAGCGGCAGACGGCGTAACAAGGCCAGAGTTCGGGGTATGCGGCCTAGCTTGCCATTGTCGTGCCTCCTGAAGAATATTCCGCATGATATGTGAAGCCTCACTCTGGTTGATATGTTCCATAATAGTATCTGGCATGGGACCATGAAGATATCTTTCAACCTGGAATAAGTCAAGAGCGAATAATTGAAAACGCTACCGCTATGTTAACCAAATATGCTAGAATAAAATGCTCAATAGCTACCGTGATATGCATGCGATTTCAAAACTCTAAGGAAGACAAATCTTTGAAATTATCTAAAAATCAAAATAAAAATTTTATACCAATTAAAATTTATTTTATTTATATATTTATATTTTTTATATTAACAATATCCATTTACAGTATTGGTTTTGTTACAAATGTCTGTGCACAATAGAAAGAACTGTGTGTGACCATTTACAAGTATTATACAATACTATAATTAAATAAAGCAATGAAAGATTTATTAGCATTGGCACGCAAGGTAAACCAATCCCAATGAATGAACTTTAAAGTATCTTCTGACTCTACATTTATATCCCCTTCATTTATAATTAGTTAGCTATCTTCTACAGTTTATAATCTATCCAAATATTTACCTTAGATAACTTTAGCTGTACATTGCCATTTTTATCACTTTCATTATCCTCAAGGTCGTCATAAGTGATTTTTTCCAATATTTTTTGCTTTTTATTAACAGGTCCGTCAATTGCCTTTTCATTATTAGAAGATTCCGGTGTTGCCTGAAGTCCATCACTCCCAGCATCATTAACTTTATTCTTAGTAGCTTTCAACACCTGAAACGAAAATCAAACTTTAATATTTTAAACTTATCGACTCTTTAAGCGACCTGTAACTTTTTTGTATTCAGATAACACGAAATATCCTGCATTCTGATCCAAAGTATAAAAGAACATTTAAGAACGCCTACAAGATGAGCCCATG
>MU189861.1:0-42843 GCA_016904865.1 Pissodes strobi | reverse complement strand
TTTCAAGGAGTCCAGAATATTATTATGAATGTTAATCCTAAGATCAGTTTTACCATCAAACGTGACTGACATCTACGCCAACACCTTCATCAAATTATCTTGTTCTTGTTTTTTTCTTTCTTGGTCATTTTTGTAATTTTCTTCTTTTCCTGCTTTTCATAAAAATTATAGTCATCTCTAATAGATCCAAAATACCCTGTTAATGACTTATAGATTTTTATAGCAGAGATAAATCTTTATCGACAGTTTGGAGTGACGGGCTGGCTTGACGACATTTTTCCAAGGGTCGGACCAAGATGCAGTTAAAATTTCCATTTCTAATGAATTCATATCCTTAAGTAACCCCGTAACCTCAGCTTTTGATACCGGTTTTTCAGAGCTATTTTAGATATAGTTGATATCGCTTCACAAGATTTGTTAACTAATAAGGATTGCTATATTAAGCTGAGGCGTTAGGCAAATCTGTACGCGAACGCGAATATGCGCTATTTTGACGCCTTGAGCTTGGCGTATTATCTTTGTTTTTAGTAAATAATTGCAATTCGATTATGCTTTAAACAATAAAATAAGAAATAATTATTTAATATTCAATAATAATGATTAAAAAAAAATAATTTATAGTAAATTCAGGTAAAGTTATCTTTTTTTTTTGTTTTTCCCCTTTTCTCAGGTATCAATTAATTAAAAAGCCAGAACGCTGGCGCCCCTAGGCAATTGCCTAGTGTGCCTAGTGGTAAATCCGGCCCTGACTGTATTTCTAAATCATGGATGTATAATGTAAGGTATGATGTAGGGTTGTGAGCTGGCATATTATATTGTTTTTTTTTTCCAGTTTTGTGACGTAGAAAAGATACGATGTATTACATACCTCGAAAAATATTTGATTTATAATGACATGGGCAACCGAACCTTTAGCCTCCATACTTTGAAGTGCATCGCTCGCTACCATATTGCTGCTCCATATTATTGTGGGCCTAACTGCCCTGGTGTATAGAGTAATTTTTTGGTAACTCAAACTAACCTCCAGTTCTTTCTGCACGTAATTTTACACCTGCCTAAACCTATTTTGTGTGATTTTTGATCAAAATTATCTCACAAGTATATTTTGTATATCTTTCACTGAGCGTTAGTTGTTTGGGCTCTGTCAAAAATCTCCTTCTGACTACCAGTTGACGAGTATATTACTCCACCGAAATAAACAGCCTAAAATCTGATTTTTATGTTACTAAAGCTATGCGCGTTGTCATATTGAATTTAACTTGCCTATTTTTTTCAGTTTCATAGTTATTTGGTTATTTACAGGCACCTAGAATACTGAACAATGAATTTTCGTACTCGTCAAATGACAGACAACATCCCGAACCTGCTGACTTATCGACGAACAGAAAACACGATAATTCTAGTGGAGAGGTTGATGTGATAATAAAAGACGATGACAACATGGATACCCAATCAGTTTCAAGTACTAGCACGGATCCAGATCGGTTGGAGGTTGATATGTCGCAGGTAAAAAATGGTAGTTCATGTTGTAATTGATAGGCAATAGGCATATCAGATATCTGTAAAAACTGAAGTGCCTAAGTCAAAGATCTCGTTGGTTAGGTTAATGCTTTCGGAATGCTATTATGTGACATGTCACTGTTGTTCATCGCAACTAGTTTTCAAGTGTTCAACGTATTAAGTAAATACATTCTTGGAAAATACGATTCAATTTCAGGTTTCCTTCAGTCGTAAATATGCATTATACCGTTATATTAATACAATTTTTATATAACTTTTCTAATTTGTGTAAACTAGGATCAAATAAATTGTTATTAAAAGTATTGCTAAGAAATATGTTACACTTGATATGTTTTGTGGCATTATTCCACGATGATCATAATCCTAGACCATAAATAACTGAAAGTCAAAATTAATAACTCTTTTATTGGCTACTTCTACAAAACATATTTTGATCGACACGACAGGTTACTTGCTACGATATAATAATTGGTCTAGTCTGCTGCTAGCTATATAATTACCCCAAAGAGCCCATGAAGTAAGTCAGCTATATAAAATAATAGTAATGCCACTAATGTAAACATAATACTAAATGCAAAAGTCGCTATTATATAATACAGGGCAAAATGCATTCATAACATATACTATTACACCAAAAGACATATAAAAACCAATAGACAGAGCAGGCCGTTCATATATTACCAAATGTTTACATGCCGATATTAGAAATATGAACGTGAAGAAGGGATAAAGTAATGAATGAAAATAATGAAGATGGCGGCCGAAGCGCGTCAAACATTTCATTCATGTACCACAACGACGCCCCTGCGTCATGTTTCTCCCGGCGACGCACCATAGGCCTAGCATTTAGTCAGGTAACATTGAAACAAGCCTGGTGTCAAGCAGAAAATAATAAACGATTACAAAAATGAAAATGACTAAATATAAAAGAATAATTTATTAATATTGAAATATGCGCATAACAAAAAATAAATTTTAAGTTACAGTTCGGGAAAAAAGTAATTTACGTTTAATTGATCATTGATTAGAGGATTGATTGCAGATTGATTATAGGATGTCGCTAGCCGCCGCACCGGTCTACTTGGGAATAATTCTAATTATATATATATAAAAAAACATATATATAAAAAACAAAAGAAACAACAAATTTCATTCATTCGACGGTCTCGGTCTTATGGGACGAACGTGGAAGCCGCTATAAATAATGGAAACAAAAAAAATAGCAACATGGCGGTCACGTGCTTCATAGGCCACAGAAAAAGGAATCCAGAGAAGATGCTTACCTATTACAGCATGTAGAGCCCGAAGAATGGGTCGTGTTAAAACACAAACAGAAACCACACAGTAAATCCCCTAGCAAAAGGGTTGTATTATATCACAATACTCAAAACGTGCAGTTTCTCGCTATACTGGCAAATGCAAACGTTCGCCGGACGAGCAAGCTAGAAAAGGACTTCTCCAACGTTCCGTCAATTTACCTTCCAAATAAAATGCTGCGCCACAAGTAGTGATGGGCTGAAAACATGACGAGTGATTCGATACAAGGAATAATTCTAAGAAAATAAACGCCTTAATTCTCGCTTATTACGATGATAAAGGCCGGCGGAAGCTACGAATAATGAGCTAAAATTACATTCTTCCAGAAATGTTAGGAAATGCTTTAACAAGAATGATAAACCTTCAAAAATCTAAATCGAGAATGAAAAACGCGCGATAAATAGCCCATCCCTATTATTTGGCATAAACCTTACAAAAACTGGTCAGCTGTACTGAACGAGAAATATATTTAAAGCAGAGGTCCAAAAACGATCTCCGGAATATCAACCTAGGGTTCTCAAAAGGTAACAGAATATTCAAACTGAAATTAAATTATGGTTCAATAAGTCAAATGCAACGTATTTGCAGGCTAACAGAATTCTTTAGAAATATAAATCGACTCGCTGGCTGTTTACGATAATATAATGTAAATCAAGCCAAGTTATCTTAATAAGGTACATACATCGCTTATCAACTAAAATAGATGGTCACAACGGATTCTAAAAGCTAATACGAATATATAGCTAATCTATACTTAAAATATAGTTAATTTTACATTAAGAAAATTCAGAATTAATAAACCGACGAGTGCAAAATACAGCATCATTTTTTTCCCTAAATGCGGCATATAAATGAAATTTTAAAATTGGCAAAATCGAACTGTTACACTCGTCTCTACAACACCTGGGAACTGAAGAGAGTCATTACCCAACAGCATGCATATCGCCCTTAAACATTAGAAAATTTGTTTGTATAGCATTAAAATGAAGGTGTTTTACATAGCATCATTCTTTAGTTTTTAACAAGTCGTTGAATATATGTTTTGAGTTGTTTGGTAACACTAAACAGAAGTATCATCAGCAAACAGTTTAATTTTTCTTAACATTTTATCACGGATAAATCAATCAAAAAGAGCCTCAACATAGATTTCTGCGGAGCTCCACGCTCGGTACCTAATGCTGACGACTGCCCACCACTCATTCTCATCGATTGACGGCGAGCTTCAACATAACAAGGCAATAAGAATAGGCAAAGCTGAGCGCCTAAGTCCATATTCATCAGGCCTTAATAGCAGTATACCGTGACCCTGATTCACGCAATCAAATGCTTTCGACAGAAGCAATCAAATGCTTTCGACAGATCGCTACTGACATAGTGCTAATCCCTCTCCAGGAAGCTGAAGATTAGTATCTCTTAAGTACTGACACCCAAATTGCATGTCCATATATGCAGGTTGTCTAGGGATACAGTTCTTGTCGTACATTTAACCTTAGGAATCAGCTTTTATATAAATTAACCTATTTGACAGATAATTTTCCCATTTTTTTACATCAATGCAAGAAATGCAAACGTGGGTGATGGGTTGAAATAAAGATTCAATGCTAAAGTTGTGACATGATTTGACTGATACTCAGGTGGGGTGCTTGAGAGAGAAGCTTTGCATAATGCCATTAGTCAGTATAGCAAATTTAAATGTATGTATTGGTTCTCAATTCCCTGCCAAGCAAGATCCAAAAAAAGTGTTTCAAAAGTGCTTCCTTCCTCTTGGATCTAACTGGAATCATATTTTCCAAATATGCCCAATAAACAATAACCCACGCTACATTGAAAGCTGTTTTTCTGCTTACACTACTGGATTATCAAAGAGCCAACTATAAACTAGTTACATTGATGCGCTTTTTTTCGAAAAATATTGATATTTATTTTGATTTTGTTACACTTGTAAATCTTTAAACCTTGTTTTTTTTCTCTAGGCTAATGAAGACCTCAACTCTAGTTCGACAAATAGTGCCTCACCCCCACCACCTGATAGAATTGCTGATTGGTCTAATATTTATCACAGTAATAACGGCTTTGGCACAGGGATGCCAACTTTATCTGGTAAGTGATAAAATCACAAATTTTTTATTCAGGAGAAATTATTCCGCAAATTTAGATAGAGAGAAGGTTAAATTGCTGAAGTTGAAGAGCCCCTTCTGAATCGCAATGAAATCTTTTAAAAAGGTAAAATGGAATAAACTCTGGACTATCCTTCCAGAAATGGGCACTCCACCTCACCTTATATATTTGGTCAAACGACTCTATGAGAACAACAGAGCTAATAACACGCTATCGAGTAGTTTCAGAACCAACACAGGAGTGAGAAGGGATGCATACTCTCGCCAATCCTATTTAATACCTACACATATATTATGCGTAGAATAATGGAAGAATGAAACGGTGGAATATCAGTGGGTGGCAGGAGGATAAATAGCCTGAGATACGCAGATGATACCGTGATCATCGCTGCCAGCAAAGAGGAACTTAAGGAGATTATGACTAGATTGTGCTTTATTAGCGAAGAATATGGCTTAGAATTAAACAAACAAAAAAACCAAGACGATGATTGTAGACCGCCTTCATAACAATCAACCTGGTGTTCAAACCGTGGCTGGATACGAGCTTGTAAGCCAGTTCAATTACTTAGGTCCCATGATAACAAACTCTGGAGGATGCGAGGCTGAGATTAGACGCAGGATGGCAACGGCGAGGAACGCAACAACAAAATTGACTAAAATATGGAGGGCTACAACAATCACCCGAAACACTAAACTGCGCATTGCGAATTTCCTCATCTTCCCTATTGCCATGTATGGGTCCGAAACCTGGACTCTGAAGGAGGGTGATAAACAGAAAATAAGCGTCTTGGAAATGTGGGTATATCGACGGATGCTACGAATACCATGGACGGCCCACCGAACAAACATATCCATTATCGAAGAACTAAAAATTGGGACACGCCTGGTCACAAAAATCAACCAATCAATACTGATATTTTGGACATATTGCTAGGGGCGACACCTCAATGGAAAGACTAATGATAGAGGGGAAAGTAGAAGGATGGCGAACACGTGGAAGATCACCTAAGAGATGGATAGACCAAATTAACACCTTAGTGGGCCACAACCTACCGGAGCCTTCACACATGGCGCAGAATCGAGTAACTTGGACCAAAGAAGTCAAGAGAATGAATACATGATGTCACTATACCCTCACGTAGGGTGAAGGACTGAAGAGAGATTTGTTTTGTGTCGCAATTCTGCCCCGGAATAGTTAAAATTTTAAAGTTGCTTGCCAGTTCCTGTAAGCCGGCAAATAGAATGTTTAATAGAGTTAGAACCCCAAGGAAATTAATATAGTTTATACTTCGCGGTACACACATTTTTAAATGTTTTAAGAACCACTTATATGTGTTTACTGCTGGTCCCTTGCGGACCCCTACAGCCCAGGGCTTTGAAAACCGGGAGCTACGTTACTGCCCCCAGTTTTTGTTTTAATTTTTAATGGCAAAACGACCTTCGAAGTCTACAATGTTGCAAAAGCCAACTTTCCGAAACTGATGGTGTTTTCTCGAAAATATCGAGGGAGCTCATCGGATCGTTCCATGAACCCCCTTTTTGAGGAAATTAATTAGTTTGCACCTAAGAAATCTCTTAGCGTAACTTTGCTGACACACCTCTAAAAAATTGCTCGCAAAAAGAACAAACAGTACAGAAAGTGCATGTAGACATATAACATTGTCATAAAGTTGAAACGAAGTTTAGAACTGATATGCTACCTAACATATTATGTCAAAAATAAAAAGCGTCTGAAAATAGAGAGATTTCAAACTCCTTGTTTCAGCATGTCGTTATCGTTTTTGTCAGAAAGCGCAGTACTAAAATATTGTCACCTTGACTTTATTATCGACGAAGGTTTTCGTTACAATGTTAGGGCTTTGGACATTTGTAAAAAATGAATCGTGTCTTCCTAGTACTGTGAAGAAGGAATATAATTCAACAAAACTCGATCTGCAGACCGTTCGCAGCCATGTTATTAAGGTATATATGTTAAGCATAAATCATACTAGTTTATATGTCTTCATGATTTAAATACCCCCAATTGTAACCTTTTTAGAATCCCTAGCATTTTTTGAGTCTTTACACTGTATTTATGGTAAAAAAAAATTATGGGTGATTTTAAGGTACCCAATCTGTTTAGAAATAGTGTCGGTGACCAAAAGGTTGAAATACTGAATGGTTTTACTCATTTCTTTGATTTAGAACAATTTAACAATATAATAAAAGTCTATAACTCAATAATTATAGATCTAGTTCTTTCAAATATCAACTGTATAGTCAGCAAGGAATCAGTGCCACTGGTAGTGCCATTGGTAGAAGTGGATAGGCACCATCCCTCTCCCTGGAGTTGATTGCAGCAAGCGGCTTTTCGGTGAAAAGAATAGGTACAATTTTAGGAGAGCGCATTTTCATTTGCTTTATGATCTGATCCTGCATGTCGACTGGTCTCACATTTATTTTTTGAATAGCATAAATGTGCACAGTTCTACGATGCCTTATATGGGATAGTCGATGCATGTGTGCCGAAATCAATTATCGGTAAGAGAACATTTCCTGTTTGGTTTACATCTGAAATAATAAAATGTATAAAACGCAAGCATAGAATCTTCAAAACACTGAAAAAGTCTCCTACACCGTTCTATCAAGCCGAATATAATGGATTGCGAGCATCAATTAAGATGAAAATTGATATTGCATACAGAAACTATCTTACTAGGGCAGAAAATTTAATCCATAGTGGTCCTAGCGCATTCTGGTACAAAAAAATCTTCAACCTCACTGCCGGAGGTGATGTCCAATACTTCAAACTTCAACACCGATGAGATCATAAATGCATTTGCTGATTTTTTGATGGTCCTTACAGCATTCCAACTAAGCGTATGTACGCAGAGGGTGTTTGTGCTTCAAACTCGTGTATCACCATCCAAAATCTATCGGACCAAACCAAGGCCATGAGGAAATTGAAGAATAAAACGAGACGTGGCTCCGATAGTATACCTTGTTTCGTCGTTAAGGACTGTGATGATGCGTTTTTAAAACCCCTGTCTCATATATTTAATCTATCACTTAAGACAAATACTTTCCGTGAAATATGGAAAAAGGCAAGAATCACGGCCATTTTCAAAAAGGATAACACAAACGATATTTCAAACTATAGGCAAGTATCAATACTATCAGCATTTGCGAAGGTTTTTGATATGTCGGTGTACGAGTGTATTTTTGCGCAAGTTAAATGCTTGATATCAGTGGAGCAGCACGGTTTCTTTGGCTTATTTTACTCAGTTCACCGGTAGGGCCTTGGATGCCCGTATGCAGGCTGATGTAGTCTACAATGACTCCTCGAAGGCCCTCGATCGGGTCGTGTTAAATAAACTAGATAAATTGGATTTCAGTGGTGTCCTATTAATGTTCTTCGAATCCTATTTGAGTGATCGAGCGCAATATGTCGAGATGCAAGGTCACAGCTCTTATATGAATTCGTTGCTACAAGAGGTGTCCCTCAGGGCAGCAATCTTGCCCCATTGATTTTCTCCATTTTATTAATGATATAAGTAGTGATATTTCTAGCAATGTTTTGTTGTTTGCTGATGATCTAAAGATATTTCGAGTAATTGGGGATCGAAACGATTTCAGTGTTCTGCAGGCGGGCATAAAGGCCATAAGCAGTTGGTCCGATGTTAACAATTTGCCTTTGAATGATAGCAAATGTTTTGCTATGACTTACTCTGGTAGGATGTAGGATGGACTGTGTTCGCTTTGATTATAGACTGGGCGATGTAGTAATTGAAAGACGTGGTACTATTAAAGACCTTGGGATTTGATCCAAAATCTCATTTGCACCTCATGTTGAAGGGGTCTGCAGACAGGCAATGAGAGCGCTAAGCGTTACCTTGCTCAATTCTCATGGATTTACAAGCATGGAAACATTAAAAACATTGTATTTTGCCTACGTGCGCCCTGTTCTTGAATATAGTGCAGTTGTTTGGCATCCAGTATATTATAAGTATATTATCCAACTCGAAAGGGTTCAGAGGAGGCTTGTCAGATATCTTGCTTTCAGAAGTGATAAAATATCTCCCCCTGAAGATTTCAAACAGCTTGACATGCTTCAGCATCTCTGGAAAATCTCAGAAATTACCTCTCAATTAAATGTTTCTATAAATTGTGTGGGTTCTGTATCGACTGTCCCGATCTGTTATCCCAGGTAAATTTCCATGTTCCTTTTCGGACATGCCCTGTTCCATTTCGGACCCCCTTTACCAATTTTCTGGCTAGAACGCCACTCTTTCGCGCTATGACCCTCTTTAACAAAACCTGTAACGACATGGATCTGAGCGTTCTGACAGTGGCTAAATTTGCACTGGATATGAGACGCAGACTATTTCATTAATTTTTATTATTTCATTAATTTTAACTTACATTATTGTTTGTTTATTTTTACTAGCGTTGTTATTATTGTTGTTGGTACCCATGGTTGTGAGGTAGGGGTGGGTTTCAGTTTATTTTTTTCTTTCCTTCATTGTATGTATTTTGGATGATCCGCAGCAAAACATTGATCTACTCAATGTTTTGCTGCGGATTTTGTATTCTGGTAAATGGTGATTGCTTTTTAATTGTCTGTAAGCGAAGGTGTAAACGTACATTACTAAATAAATTGAATTTAATTCAATAAAGCGTGGACCAAGAAGCATGTAAATGAGACTGAAAGAGGAATCTATATTGTGTGTGGTGCCTAAGTTGTTTGAATCAATATTGATTGATGACATTTTTACCCCAAGGACTTATAAAAACTATGGATCTTCAGCATTTGTGAATGGATGAAGGGAAATCTACTACACCTGTAGTAGATTTCCCTTGTATATGTGCTTAACAGAAACATGTCTTGTAGATGTTTCGATTTGTACCGTGTTTCAGTCTCATTTACATGCTTCTTGGTCCACGCCTTATTGAATTAAATTCACTTTATTTAGTAATGTACGTTTACACCTTCGCTTACAGACAATTAAAAAGCAATCACCATTTACCAGAATACAAAATCCGCAGCAAAACATTGAGTAGATAAAGTAACGTTCATCGGTGTTTCTATGGTCTTATCTCCAGGAAGCTTGGTATGAGTAGAAAGCATTGTCATATAATCGCATACATTTTTTCCCGACTTATTGCCAGGCGTTGGTTTCCCTGGCTGCATTCGGTATGTTGTTTGGAAGTCTTTAACACATGCATAATATGACTATTCATATAGAGCTGATGCCTGCCTTGAACTGATGAAGCTGTTCCTGTTTCTCGTGGCATACACATGTGTCTCACGTTTAAGATGAAATCGCCTCTATTCTGTTATGTATACATGGCGCATTTCAGAGTTATCTCACTGCGAAATATTAGGTTGCAGGAATCCAGAGTCCATCCATGCTGTTTTATTGATAGCTCGTTTTCTTTTCTTTTTTTTGTTATGAGACTTGTGAAGTGAAAGAGGAAATAGAATCTGTACTCTATTTGAAATACATAATTGTAGTGTACTTGTTGAGTAAATAAAAAATACATCATTTTGACTTCAGATATATCGCTCACTCGGGGTTAACAGTTTTAATGTTTATTTTGGTGTCGATTATATTAATATAATTCGTTCATATACCATGCACAATAACGGCTATACGTGAATTTGAGAATTATCAAGTTTGCTGATTTTTAAGCTGCCTGTATGGCGTGGTAGTTTTCTGCATTCTCATGACGTTCAAACACAATCTAATATCAAATGAATTTAATTTTTATAGGAGAAGCTTCTCAACTCTTAAGAAAACTGATATCATGTAGAAAACTAGGAATGACAATCACCCCGGCTTCCCCTAAGGTATTAAATTACTCTCTGTTCCAAGGCAAATCGCCTCCCGTGCAGAACAACGCCAGCTTAATTGAGAGGAGCTCTGGTAGAAGAAAGCAGAGTTATCCTACAAAGGCAAATAATGTGGAAGAGGTGAGTCTTGAAATGAACAAAATATTTATTCAATTCAAATTTATATTGCTAAAAGGGAGGGATAAAAAATATCAAGGATCGAACATGCCCTTGATTGAGTCAATACAATTAGTTTTTTAATCCAAATATCTAAACTGGAAGCACTTAAATGATACTGATATATATTTTTTAATTCAACACCTCGTATCAGAAATGTGGCTTTTTCTGGAAAATGTGTTTTCTGGATATTTTTGCTGTAGTTGTGAAAGTTGCTTCTTTCTTGCAGATGGAGTCTGTCGATGATAGTGAAAGGGAGCATGGCAGGCATGTTTATTCGGAAGAACACAACGATATCATACCGGATTTTACAGGGAGTCAGCCTTGGATCAACATCGGCGGAAAACAGTTTAAAGTTACTGTGAGTAGCTTAAGCCTGTTTTTAAAGAAACCAAACGATTTTTTAATGGATAAATGACGAATTCTTGCATTAATATTCTATTTAAAGCCTTACCTAATAGTTGCATTTATGCTATGTTTTAAGGATTAATCGCCCATAATAATTGCGGACATAAAACTTATCGAGAGTCAAACTTTGCTTATAATATCCAAGGACAACTTCTTCATTTGGATTTTATGCAAATTTGTTAATATTCAAAATAAGCTTATTTTCCGAAAATAAATCTAATGAAAAAAGCATACAAATCGGAATGACCTAATAAAGGGTTAAATCAAATATAAGTATAAAATAGAAAACATAGATATATAATTGAAATATAACTATGGACAGTCAACTTATCAATTAATTTAATTGAATATCAATATAAACCAAATCTCTCTTATTATTAACAAATTAACAGAGATTTTTATATTTTGGGCGCCAAAGTTCCTAGAGCGAATGCGAACTGAATATGAATACTTAACTATCAATAACTATAAAGATTAGAATATCAGAAATTTGCCCTTATAATTCGTGTCTCACAGACCTCAATCTTGCGATAAATTAAACAATGGAATTCAAACAACAATATATTAAGTTTACAATTAATTTACAAATATGAGTGATGGTATCATGTGAAATGAAGATTATATTATCAATATAATTTAATTACAAATATAATTGATGAAATTATTTGAAATAAAGTTTATGAATAAATTTACTTTATGATGATGAGAATTAAAAAAAATATATAACAGATAGTTGGTCTTTATAATAGATTTATCTTCTGACTGCCTGATACTTAACTTCGTTCAGTTATTCTGTAACCATGCGATCGTATTGGGACCTCCACTGGAACCGCTTCTGCCTGTTCCCAAGTTTAATTGAGTTGGGGTTATCCAGGACTTATAGGTAATCCATGTGATGATTCCCACTAATTTGCATGATACAGTTGTCGTCGGCGTCTCAAATCAGTCGTAACATGACAGAAGAAATAGACAAGTCTTAGACCAACGTATACTGCTAATTAACTAATATTCAGGGAAATATCATTTGAACATCAGTGACACTGCTGAACATGAGGAAGTATTCAACAATTTGAAAATTTACTGGTTAAAGCAGATATAATCAAAACCTTGAATTACAATTTTAAGTTAAGCAAAAATTATAAATAACTACTGTCACTCAAGATATTCTTTCTTTACTCTAAGTTATGAATTTCAAAGGAAATTATGACTGAAATTTAAAAATCAAAAGAAAATTGTGGAATTACTTTCAAATTCAGTGACTCTCGGCAAATCCAAATAAAAGATAACTTGAATTTAATGATATACAGAAAAATAGAGATACGGCCTCTCTATAAACGAGTCTTATAACTCCAAATAAGTAATTTCTATTACTTTTTTATATGGCCCTTGGCACATAAACGAGAATTGAGCGTAATTCCGCCTCAATTAATTAAAGTTAAAGATAAGATAATCACTATCTCGCATTGAGATAGGAATTTAGATAAAAGATAAGAAAAAAACCAGATAAATTTACACACGTGAGATTAACGTTTCATAAATGCAAATTAATGTCGGTAGCTCAGTGTTGAGACGAGACAGGGCAAGTGCTAATAATTATATGTTTGATGTTACAAATAAACTAAAATTTTAATGAAATAAAACTGAAAAAAAAATATATTAAAACCAGCAATACTATGGGGGAAATTCTAGTGAAAATTCAATTTACCACCTTTGCAGGAATATATAGAATCCACTCCGAGAATTCTCCAAATAATACTGTTCAATTTGAATGGAAATACGTAAAATTATGCGTGTAACCGCTAAACGATGAGATAATTACATTCTCTATAAATTTGGACTAAGCTTCTTTCAAATTACAAGAATTTGATTAATGAGAGACGCAAATATTCACCAATAAAACGGTATTTTTTACCACAATAATAAAAAATTACTGAATATGTAAGCTAATTAAACATGTAATATAAGAATGTTAAATTCTTGTTTAAGTCGAATAAGACTAAAGGAATCATGAACAAATATTAATTATGTATTTAAAAATGAAAGAATTAGTTAAATATACTGCAAGATGAATTAAATATTTCAAGATTAAATATTAGCACTTAACCGTCGAGCGTCGCACAAAGATAAAACGACCTCGCTTTCAAAATTCAAGACGTTCAACAAATTATGCTTCTCGATGTTTTAATTGGATAATTTATATCATGTGACTACCACTATAGGACACGCGGCGTCAAACCAAAGAGATACCCAATATATACTAAATATAGTACTCTATAGTAAATTAAATGCATAAATTATAGGTATTAAATAGCGTACTACGCTCTCCAATTGCCAAATATGTGAGATAAGCCCATTCCCAAATAGATGCCACTACTAAATATAGTAATGTACAGTGAAACAAATCCACAAATTGTACACAGCATACCTGTGCTTCTTAAATAATTAGTTGCACCAAATATACCCATTCGCGAATAGATGTCACTGGCAACTCAAATTCCAAACATATAAAATCATTCGTATTTGAACTGAATTGAGTGGAGCGGAATAAGCTAATATTCCGTTACAAGACAACGTCTGTTATGAACAAAAATAAAGTAAAAAATTAGACGCAGAAAAAATATGTTCACAATATTCAAAAGACGTGCGTGCCATCACTGGAAATTAATCATCAAAAAATATTACAAATAGTTTCTGTGAACAGGGATCCGCTTAACCTTCTCTAGTAAGTAGAATGAATACAGGGTGAACTTTATTTAGCTTGTGGAAATCCCTTATTACATGATATATTTTATGTAGCTAAAAAAGGTCATTGTCATTGCCTAGATGTTGTCATTTTTCAGTTTGAGCTCCGGTTAACAAATAAATGTGAATTTCCATACAAAAGCTCAAAAAATATCAAACACGTAACCGAACCGCCAGTATTTATAAAAACTTTTACTGGTATTATTTACTGATAATCCTCCGTGAGCAGTTTGATCGATGTGTTTTCATAAACCAAATATTTTTAAAAAATTATGTATGTGTGGGCGACTCATTGATTTGTATAGGAGTGGATAAGCAATAAATGACCAAACATGGCAAATTTACGACCGCGAAATGTAAACAAAGAGATTTCTATTTGGACTTGTGCATTAGAAAATTAGTAGGAGCCAGCTGTTGCACTGTGAAGGTAAATAGGCAGGTCCGGACTTCGAAAGTGATTATTTCACCAAATATTCGGTAGAGGAGTCTTGCCGATTGTGAAATAGGCCCCAGTTAGCATAGTGAAACAAACACTAAGGTATAAATACGTAATACTTATAATAATTATACTTACTTGAAATAGGAAATCCCGGGTATTTTGCCTCTACTACTACAAAACACAACCATACACTTTCAGGATTCTATTTTGGTAGCATCGCTCATTGTTTATGTGGGTATTGTTCAATTTAAACGAAAATCAAAATAGGGTACGCACAAACCACAAACGTGAACCACTAAACTAAAACTAATTAAGCAACTACAGACACTAGTTCCAAAGAAAGTAAAAAAAAGTAAAAACTCGAATTATTAACTCAAAACGCCGCGCCGTCAAAACGAAAACACGTCAAAGACAAATGCCAAGTTCGATCCTGACCGACGCCTGCTGAGACGGCAAGTGTTTTAGTGCGCATGACAAAACGGTATCTTCTTTGTTTACGTTTTTCCATTTTGCGTCGATTTTGTCATTCGCAGAAACCTGTTTTTTCGCCCATAGGTTGCCACTTTTGAATAGTGCGACAGGCGGCTATTGCTTATCCACTCCTATACAAATCAATGGGGCGACTCCATGTTCGCCTGAACTTTTTGTAATAATTTTAGATTAGGAATCGTCACATAAGCCATACCCTGTATAAGGGAAGAATAAAGGCAACACAATTACTAAAAAAAAAATAATAACAAAGGCAATCAGAAAAACAAATAAAATTTAGAAGGTGCAGTTCTTATTGCCGATGCCGTAATAACTTATGTTTACTTAATATACAGGGTGCTACAAATTCGAGTGCATGCATGGGGATCTCGGGAACCGTAAGAGATACGAGGTCGGTTAAATTAAGGCAAAGTTGCGCAATTTGATGTCCAACAAGATGCCGTTTTGAAATCTGAAAAATGTTGTACACTTCCGGAGATATCCGGAAAAAAAACTAAATTTTCCAAAATCGTTTTTATTTTATTCTGACGTTATTTGGAAAAATATTTTAAAATAAATAACACTCTTTCATTGCCACTTTTTCCCCTCTACAAGAAGGCATTGTTAAATTTAAAATCGTTTCGTCTTCTAGCAACCATCAGCAACCTCATTCCGGAAGTGTTCAGAATTTTTCAAATTTCAAAACGGCATATTGTTGGACATCAAATTGCGCAACTGCCTTAATTTAACCGACCGCGTATCTCTTGCGGTTCTCGAGATTTCCATACATGCACTCGAATTTGTAGCACCTTGTATACTGTTAAGAGTTTAAATAAGTTATGTGATGTCTTGGTCATATTTTGAATGGTCACCAGCACTCCGCTATATTTTCGGCAGTCAAGTTGCTCAATGATATAATTACACAGGAAATACACATCGTAATCAAGATCAGAACTGGAGGAATTTGCTTTAATTGACTCCTGAAGCCTGATTCGCATATTATTAAATCTAACAAAAAAGTAAATATGGCTTTAAATTGTCTTACTTTTATTCTACATAAAATTTTTGTCAAAACCGTCAAAGGTTTATTTCCCCATGCTCTTGCAGGAGTTCCTTAGTCGCGTTCAATACCTATTAGGTATTCTCTATTCTTGTGAAATAGACACCATTTTATGCAAGTAATTCATTTCTTAGTAAAGTGAAAGTTTTCAGTTTAGTCCACTCTACTGGATAAAAAATTTCCCCGAATATGTGACGAATTTAATTTCTTTTGAAATGGAATACTTTAATACCTTCAATCATGCAAGTCCGTCATGTTTATCGATCTACAAAGTTCCACATTTATATCATCTGTAACCTGTTCAATATTTACCCATTATAGAACACCGCACAAGCAGCTATCTCAAAACGGGTAGACATTTGCTGTACAAATTGTCGGACTCAAACTACCACGATTTGGCGACGAAACGTACGCGGTGAAATGGTGTGCAACGCGTGCGGTCTGTATTTCAAGCTGCACGGTATAGACAGGCCATTGACCATGCGTAGAGACACTATACACACGAGAAGAAGACGACCGAAAGGCCAAGAAGGTCGAGGGAGAGCGACCAGCGTAGATGGAAGGAAAAAAATGGGTAAGTTGTCTTACATCAGGAGTTTACATAATATATGCGTTGATATGTGCTTGTTTATTTTACATTAAATTCGATTAGGTATATTAAAGCTATTTCCAACATCTGTTCTATTTATAATTTTTGGATGAGTATTTCAGAATTACAGTTTTTTAAAGGTTTTATAGTTTTAAATTCTCATTAAAATTGTCGCTTAAAGGGTGTTGGAATCAATTTTGATTTCTGTAAAAAACATTATTCAACGCCATTTTATTTAAATATATGATACTTAAATCTGTATTGGCAGCAATCTCCACGTTCCCCATTTTTTAAACTTCAAATTATCCTTCCATTATCGAATATGCATACTGGCAATAATTGATTACCTACGAGAGTTAATACCTACTAGTCAAACCGTTTTAGAACTGTGCTAGAACACTTCCAATTCGGTTAGCAAAAAAGAAACCATTTATAGTTCCACTCTATTCTGGAAGGAAATGCCAAAATACTGAATGATTTCGAATCGTTTCTAAACGAAATGTAAACTATGTAATAATGTCAACAATCAAATTTTCTGCTTCTCCATTGTTTATATTATCCTCTATTGCTTATTTTATCCGTTGCATTACTCTATTAAAACCTTAGACCCTGGATTTCGAATTATTTTCATTTTCTTTGTTTATTTCGCAACAGTGATTCAAACCAAATTGTGTAGTCTCAGATTGAGGGACTTGCTTAGGTTCGGATGATATTTGCAATGTTGCCAATTTTACCTTTTTTTAAATAGGTTTAAATTACTAAATTTCAATTATTTGAATAATTCTAATCGATGGTATAACTAATTTTTATTTTTATTTCAGACTATGAATCGTTCCACAAAGGTGAGTGTATTTACAAGTTAACTTCCAATCTTAATAATATGGTGAATATATAGAATATGGGAAGGAGCAGCAAAGTAAACTTCATTTTCTATTTCGTTTCACCATAAACCTAACTACTCCGAATAGACGCTCAGTTAAACGGTATAAAAACGTATTGTATTTGGACTCTCGCTTGCCCAAGCGAGCGTCCAAAGCTCGTTTTCGGCTCGCTTACTTTTGCTACTCGGTATGAGATGACGCGCAATTCGACGGCAAAATCATGCATTATTACCGGTTGTCTTAAAACAAATGTGAGTTTGGGGAATATTTATGATTTAATGCTTTTCATCATAAACCTAAGTATGGTTGGGTTTATGGTTTTATAACGAAACCGTTTGAATTAGAAAATAAAATATATCCCTTTAATAATTATTATGAACATATGAAACATTAATTATTTCAATACAAAACCGATTTTTAAAAGACGTATAATAATACGTCTGTAAGTAGGTAGGTACCCATTAAATTAATTTAGGCGAAATAAAATGGAATTATTTAGTAAATTATTATGAAAATGTAACGATAGAAAATATCAAATACATATTTACAATTTATGTATGAAGTAGGATATACATCAATATGTAATAGTTGGTTGACACGAATTGAATTGTAAGTATGTAGGTAAGTATAATAATTCAATGAAAAAATCACTAAATAGACGAAAATTTATGACTTTTGTCTTATCGTCGTCAACATCTCTATCAGATCTTCATTTATTCTTTCGTCGAATCCTAACTAAAGAAAAATTTTAATAATACCGCATTTCAAGGGAAAAAGTATATATTTTTACCTGAATTATGGAAGTATAAATTATTCCCTGCATGTCTCTAAAAAATCATACGGTTTTTTTTAAAATTGGATTTTTAAAGTGGACTAAAAAATAAGCAATTTTTAAAATTCCGCATTTCATTCAAGAGCAAAAATTTTTTATAGTTTTTACTTATTGAGGCATTACAGATTACTCGTTAAATTCTCAGAATATGTAAAACAAAGTGTAGGTATGAGTCCTGAGGTAAGCTGCGCCTGGTAACAAGAGCAAAAACCCTGAAGCAAAAGAACAAGATTGCTCTAAAAAAACGAAAATAAACATTAAATTAAATCACACCCATCAATTTATTACATTTTACAATTAATATAATAAAAAGAGCTTGTCCTGGGATTTAGCTGTGTTAATTTAGATTGTTAGAATTACTTGTGTCAAGATCAATTTCCAGGTCTGGTATTATTTAATTTAGTTCCAACCCCAAACTACGGGACATAATAACAAGGATATTGTATTTTTTTCAAACATTTATTACGTCATAAGTTATGAACGAAAAAAGATATCGAGATGCGGTTTGAATTATTTTGTAGAAAATTTTATTGAGAAAAAGATGCTTTATCGGAAATAGTTATTTTGGTAGGAACTGTATTATACAGGGGTTGGAATAAGACACTGCAAAAAAATTCGAAAATTCAATCGGACCGAGAATTTTTATGGGTGAATCGAACTTTTCTAATTATGGCTAAAATAGACTTTTATCACCAAAAATAGACCTGCTATGAAAAAAGTCTTTTTAAAAATATGTATAATATTTATAAAAAAACCTTTTTTTAACACCCCATGTTTAGATGAACTTTCTTTCATGAAATTACTTTAGGAATGCGCCCTTAAATTTAATAAGTTGAGAGTGAAAGCTGTGTGCATGTACGAAATATACTAAATGAAACACTCTTTGTATTCCATACATAAAATTTTAATCTAAAAGGACCTCTAAATTAGCGTAACAGAGCGCTTTCGGCCGGTGCCATCATCAGTGTTCCCTGGAAAGTGAGTAAAAGAACCACCCAGTAGTGGAGAACAGTGAATGCTGTCGAATTTTGGGTTAAGAAATTAAAATTTGCAATCGGCATTGTTATGTACATTATGGCATGAATAAAATTGCATATTGAGTTTTAAATTTGAATTTTGAATTCTGAATTTGTCAAGGTATAAAAGATGTTAATTAAAAATTGTAAATTAAGCCTGATGAGTTTTTGTGTGATTTTTTTTTTGTTATTCAATTTTTAGTTGCTCGTCATCGTTTTCACAATTTGCCTAGCGAGCTTTTAGAAAACACGTTACAAATTGAATCGAATAGCATTTTCGAAACATATCTACACTGGGATTTATATTCCATCCACCATGTTGCCTAATAGTCGAAAAGAAAATTTCCAGGAAGTCCTGATTTAATTTGTTAGTTAAAAGAAAAACCGATTTTTTTTGGATTTCTCCGATTCAAATAAGGCATGTATTGCATTAATGGTTTGAATCATACCATCAAAACAAGACGGCCTTTCTGCCTTCGAGTTTTTTAATTTTGAAAAATATCTAAGCCTTTTTTAAAAGTTTGGAATATTATGGTATTATGGTATTTTTTGATAGCATTGGCATGGCTCGTGCCGTATTCGAGGACTGATCTATTGCAAACAATCTTTTAATATGATCAAAACTTATAATGTTCTCGAACAAGGTAAAATTATTCTGTAGCAAGTTATACCGGATATTTTTGAATAAATGAGGTACATCAAATAACCCAAAAATGTTGTGTTTCTGATAAAGGAAAAATGGCGTTTCAGCACTTATTCCTAACAAACTAAAAGCTTTTCTATTGTTTGAATCCTGATCACAAAGGATTGCCTTTGGAAGAAATACAACAGCATTTAAATTATCGAGGGCGTACAAAATTGAAGATTCCGATTTTTCGCCTTTTACCGAGGTCCCGGAAACAAAACATGCCAAAGGCAATTTCCATTTGTGATACAGGCCTCGAATAGAAAAGCTAAAACTTGTTTAGCATGTTTCGGAAGACGTCCTCGGACGATCCTCGGAACCCTCAATAATTTCTATTTTTTGGAATATTCCAAATCTTTTTTAGTCGACTTTCGGCAAAAGCCAAAATACATTTCCGTTCTTCACTAGACATGGTAGAATATTTTTCTTGAAGGCGATTTAAGACAGTTTTGTCGATTCCCGTTTTAAAGATGCATTCTCCAATCCAACCTCTTATACTAGAAACACTGGGGAGAATTAAACCTTGCCGCTTTAAAAAGCGGTAAGCTGAGGGAGATTTATAAAAAAAGGAAATCTTTCCCCCGCGCCTTTTACCGGGAAACTGTATCCCCACAAAACTTTTTGCTGCCAGTGGCAAACAAGCCATTGCGGTAATGAGCAATGAGGGGACATTGACCTTTTGTCTTTTAATTTTTGTGTTCAATCTGATGTTTTTTTGTCTTAATTCTGCAAGCTTGCCGCATTTAATTTGCCTTTTAAAAAAATTTTTTTTTTGCTTATCAGTGGTATTTATTTTTTGAGCTGGTCCTTTAAATCGTTTTGGCGTTGAAGGTGCGGAGGAGTTTAATTGATTGCTGTTTTAAAAATCCGTTTCCAAAAAAATGCCTGTCGCATACATAATTGCGGTAGATTTCTTCCTTTGGTAAACCAAGTAACTTCTAATTTCCTACAATATAAAGATATTTATACAGGGTGGTTCCTTAATGACACGCTAATATTTAAGGAAGTGATTCTTGGACCAATTTTAAGAAAAAACTTCATATGCCCTAAACGTCTTAACTTTTGAGATATATAGAGGTCAACTTTAAATAAATAATAATTATTAGACACTTCTGGATTTCTCCTGCGTCGAATTGCTACTAAAAGTCGCAGGAGAAATCCAAAGTTATTTCATCAGTAGCTTGTGGAAGTTTTCTGGCAAAACTATTATTAGACAAGCAGTGGTACGCCCCTGACTTTTCTTAAAATAGAAAATATATATATTTTTGAAGTCCTTATTTCTTAAGGAAAAGAATTGATCACTTGATTTTTTTTAGTCCGACACACGGTTTTCACCTAAAAATATAAAATATAATTCTCTACATTGTGATATTGTCATCATTGTTATGACCATGCAAAGAAACGATTATTGATTTATTTCAAGCGAAAGCCTTGCATCGGACTTAAAAACACCAACTGATCAAATTTGTTTAGAAATGTATGCGGATTTCAAAAATTATTTTTATTTTAAAATAAAGGTGGGTACCATTTTTTTCTTCAAAAATATTCAATGCAAGACTGGTACGGACGCCACTGGAAAAAAAACTGTCTGTACAATAGAAAATACCTCTAGATGCCTAAAAGACGTGTACTCAATTTCATAAAGATATCTACAATAGTATCGCACTTATTATATAAAAACAAAAATGTTGTTTTTTTAACTTTACCTCCTTTTGTATCTAAAAGTTAAGTTGTTTAGGGCATACATTCATAAGCAGTTTTTTTCTTAAAATGTGGCCAAGAATCAACCTTTTAAATATTAGCATGTCATTAACGAACACCCTGTATAGTAATGGGCAGTGGCGGCTCGTAGGTATGCAGTGCGAGTCTCTAACTTTGGAATAAATTTAGTAAAGGAGAGATTTTTTTTTCGATAACTAAACTATGCTAGCACATGTCGATTACTATGTACCGAACTGAAACTTCATTATGCCCTTTAAAAGAATAATAAAAAAGGGCTTTCATTTAAAAAATAGTCGATGACGTCATATATCAAATTTGAGACATCCGTATGAAACGGCCCGAGGTATGATGCCCACTATTATAGGTTTCGATAAAGTTCTTGATTAATCCCCAGTTTTATTCCTTCAGATTCTCGTCAAGGTTCATTGAAAGTTTTATTCTTACCACTATTTAAAATCCATTTTTTGCAAAGTTCGTCGTTCTTGAGGGGAATTCGAAATAATTTAATCCCGTGATTTCTTCGATTATTATTGCAGTTAACAAAACAACAGGTGATGCCTGACATGTTGAAAACAATAATAATATCAAAATATTATAGTCAAAAATAGGAGAAAAATAATTAATGTCGTATGAATTGTGAGAACTGCGCAAACACTTGATGCTGCCATAAACCTAACTAGTTGCTGCGTTGCTGCAATTGCGATTATTTAGCTACGCGCGCCATGCAGGGCGCCGCGCGATTTTTGCTGGAGGATTGAGCAAGCACGTAGCTCTTACCTTAGTTCATATGCATCGCGCCGGACCGGCCGCAGTTTTCCGCGAAACAGTTTTGATGAATATTCGCAAAATGAAAGAGAGCGTTTTTATACGTTTTTACGAAATAAGGGTGATAATAATTGTATTGCTGAATATTAGTTATTTAATGTTTTTAGTGTTCCGGATCCGGGGTCAGATTTGATAGGTATCTACCTAGGTACCTATACATTATTTTAGATTTCATATATTGTAGCGTAGTAGTAGCATAAACCTAACTACGCCGAACAGTTAGGTTTATGGTAGTAGGTACAAGATTTTTAATAATAATTAAATATAAAAAGAGGCTTCTATTTTATTTCGGTTATTTACCTATGATTTTAAATGTTGCAGGACCGGAGTGTTTTTATTTACAGTTTGTGGGTTTTTTACTTTTTAGTAACAAATAGTAATTACCTAGGTATTGTTATTATTGTTAGTACGTACCTATATAGGTATGATAATAGGTATAAACATACTTTTTTTAGTTATTTAGGTGTACCTATCTATTATAGGAACTTAACATAACATGTCCTATAATATAATTATATTAATGATGAATAATTATTATTATACATAATCTATTTTAAGTACATTTAAATTTGGCAACAGCGCGAGCGTACCGAGTTCTGAAAGGCGTTTGGCCGTTGTTTGGCAAGCGACGAAATACGATAAAATTTAATTCGTAATAATGGTGGCGCCATCTCTCGATACAATTGTGGCATTTTTCTATAGCCTATGCCCACTGAACGTCTATTCGGAGTAGTTAGGTTTATGGTTTCACATGATATTTTCGTTAAATTAGTAATAATTGATGCTAAATATAATACTAATAATAATAATAATAAGCCCATTTTAGGATTAGATTTTGAAAAACTTGAAGTAAAGTTAGTGATTTCAAAAAAGGTGGCGCTGTTACACAAATATACACAAACTTAGATGCCTATGTCCCGGCATAACATATGATCCCACATGCCATGTGGTGTGCCAATAATATGTATCTACATTTCTACATTTAGCATCGACAAAACGAGACTTCAGGATAGAGTGTTTTAGTTATACATTGAAAATGATATGTTTTCTCAAATGTCTAGTGTTTGCCCACTAAAAGAACCTACCTAAATATCTCGTTTCAGGAAAACTATATAGAGGGTGTCGCATCGAAAACGAAACAGAGGCATTTACTGGCAGCTCAGTTCTTTTTGAAAAAACGCTCAGACCCGTCGATTTTGGTTTCGTGGGGGACACAAAATTGGAAATAGATCACATTTATACGTGCAGCCTCCTAGGCTGCTTAAATGGAACACCCTGTATATTTTTGCATATTTGGATTTTGCGGAGAATTCTAGACATATTTCATGAATAATGTTCTATACCTATCTCCAACTGTTTTTGAAATATTGACAGTTGAAATTCGACTATTTACCAAGTTTGGCCTGTGAAATCTAAAAGGCTAAAGATAGAGCACAATGGTTTGCACTTTCCTATCTTGGTTTTTCATAAGCTATCGTTTGACACTGACTTTTTATTTAACCAGACGTTAAGAAATTCCGCTTAAATTTAACCTCTGGTTAAATCTAAAATTAGTGTCAAATGATAGCTTATGAAAAACCATGATAGAAAAATGCAAACCATTTTGCTCTCTCTTTAGCCGTTTAGATTTCACAGGCCATCAAACTTGGTAAATGGTCGATTTTCAACTGTGAATATTTCAAAAACAGTTGGAGAAAGGTATAGGACATTATTCATGAAATATGTCTTGAAAGCTGACTTCTACATATCCAATTGGCTTCAAATTTGTTATGCGTTTGTAGTTCAAAGGAAAATATAAAACTATGGTGTTGCCATTGTTTATTCTTATGAAGACAGTGGTGTTGCTTACAATTCCCACCTCCCTTTAAAGGTTAGTGGTGAAGGCACTATTTAAAGAATGTCGGATTTGGTTTAAAATTGGTATTAGGGGGTTTTTAGGGACAAGGAATATAAATTTTTTATCAGATATTGAAAATTCAAAATGGCTTTTATTATATACTACGAATCTAAGTTTTATAAATAAAAATATAATATTTACTAAATTTATGATTTTGCTATACCATAATACCTACTAAAAAGTTAAAAACAAATAAAAGTGAAAAAAAAAATTAAAACAAGCTTTTATTTAAATGCACTAAAAAGAAGCAAATAAAATTTGAAGTAAGTCAAACCCCATTATTTTATTACATTAAACATTTTTATATGATATAAAAGCTTGTCGCGAGAAATTTAAACAGGAAAATCTCGCGACAAGCTTTTATATCATATAAAAATGTTTTTATTGCGCATGCATCATAATCAACGATTATCGCACGCTGCAGCGTGCTTAAAATGATGTTTATGATGCGCCAACTTTTTTAAAGGTTGCTATAGAAACATTTGATCATGTCAAATGTGAGATTAATATATTCGTCAATATATCCCTTAAGTTTAATACTTTAAACATTTTTGAGATTATGATGCATTCGTAATAAAAAATAGCGTATGATATACGTGTATAAGAGGCCTTTAAAGCCCTTGCGACTTACAAAACACTCCGCTGCGCGTCGTGTTTTGAAATATGTCGCGCATGCTTTAAAGGCCCTCTTATACACTTATATCATAATATACTATTAATGTAACAAAAAAATGGGTTTGATTTACTTCATATTTTATTTCCTCCTTTCTAGTGCATTTAAATAAAAGCTTGTTTTATTAATTTTTTTTTTTACTTTTATTTATTAAAACTCTACACAACAGAGAAACATATGTTTTAGACAAAACAGGTAACATAAAAGGGCCAAAAAAATATATCAGTAGGACTAGCGCAGGGCTCACCCTTGTGCCCCCTTTTATTTAATATCTACACAAGTAAATTACATATCATAAAGCATGATATTGGAAGGAAAGGATGAAGCTGACATGATAAGCAGGATTAACGGAGCTCTAAATTTAATGTCAAACTTTTTCACGGATCTCAATTTTAGAATGTCATCGGACAAATTGGTAGCCATAATATTTCAGCATCGAGCACGTGACCAACGAAGGGAAATGTTAAAATACAATGATAAAATTATACCATGGGTAAAAGAATACAAATACCTATTTATCATTCTGACCAATACATTAAACTGGAGTAAACAGGTTGAGAAGATGTGCAATGAAGCAGTTAAAGGGATAAATGTCATTCAATCATTAACTAGAGTATGGTGGGGATCAGATTCAAAAATTCTGCTCAATATATACAAGGGAATAATCAGATCTCATCTAGATTACGGATGTCGGCTTATCCAACCCCTAAGAAAAATAAACAAAAACTGGATTCGACCCACTTCCAGGCTCTAAGACCACTTTTAGGATGTATGAAGTCAACTCCAACAAACTTACTATGGGCAGAAAGTGCGAATGCTCCCTTGAATATAGGAGACAATGGCTAACGAAAAAATGTGTCATTAAAATATATATTTAATTGACAACCCTGTCATGCAAAATACTGTGAAGTTGAGTGGCATGAACATGTCCAGGAGATACTTCCGTAATAGAGAACTTCCATACCTCGGAATGTGAGTGTGGGGAGTCGGGTAACTTAAGCATCTTTTATCTGAGTGTAAAGATATACCAAATTTATATGAAATACTGATGGAAAATAATGTCAAAACCCAATATCTTTATTAAGTTTGTTGTATAATCCTAAAAGTGACATCATTAAAATTATAGTAAAGTATTTAAGCGATAACAGTTTAAAGTTGTAAACTCTGAGCTGTTAATGTGGAGAATCCTTCTTTTAAGTACCATCCTCTTGATCCGAAGCATCATTTCTTTTGTGAAAAGCTCCTCGGATGCCCGGGAGCGAGAAAAGTATCAATAACCTGTGTTGCGCTATCTGTCTGATTAACCCCCTGTCTATTAATAGATTGAATAGGAGCCAGCCTCCGACGCGATTCATTTCGCAATCCCAAAAGATTAAAAAGTTCGGTCTGGCTAAATACATAGAGTGAAGGCCAAAAAACTTAAAAAAAAGCGCATTGTCACACATCGACTTAACAAGTGCATTGCGCAATATTAGTACCACGTCTTTCTCCATAGTATTACGCAATTCCTTTACAAGGTAGGATAGAGTCTAGTAGCGTCCTACACATGCTTTTTATGCTAAAATGCACCTTTTCAACCTTATTCATGTGCTTAGACATCTGCTATAAACCATCCAGGATATCACTTTGCGTAGCACTCCGCAGATTTTCAATTTCCCTGCACCTTCACAACACCGTCATCAGTAAACAGTAGTAATTTACCGCCCGTCGGCGTCGCGGTGACAACATATTGAGCCACAATTTAAAATGGTAAGGGGGCTCTAGTGATACCGATCTACTCAGATGTTTTCTATTTTGCCCAAATTTTGAAAAGTGGGTTACAGTCAATGATTTAATTTTTTTAGTGAAACTTTCTTTAATTCAGATTCATTTCTAAGATATGCCGGTTTTGTCCTAGATGGCATGATTTCCGTTAATAATCATTACGTCATCCTGTACTATTTTAGCATTTTTTGGCATTGATTAAATACATTGTCACTAAAAAATAAAATCCTACAAGTATATTCGTACTATAAGATGATTTAAAAAATAAGTGTCTACTGAAGATTCGAGATGTGAACTACAATGTTTTTAGGTGACTTGTGGCAGGTAACTTGTATATAAACAAGGAGGATTTTTCTGATATACATGTAATCTTCTCAGTTCAGTTTCCCATGGATTGTTCCTTCAAGAAAACTATCCAATCTATTCTGTTAAGGGGATTGAAGCAACTTCAACAGCAGTTATTGCGAGGTTGAATATAATCAAGTTAATATGTGTTACATTAAGTTTAAAATAATTTCTTTGGCACCAGTCGAACTTCTCGCAGAATCCTGTAGAGAGGAGCATACGGACATCTATTTATTCATTGACTGTACTATATAATAATAAAACAAAATGTTAACTTGCAAACTGCTAAGATTATCTAACGCAAAATAAAACACAGTCAAATTCTGACCGAATTTTACTTTATTCACAAAATTACCCAAATCATTCACAAACGACAGGAACGATAGAAGGCCACAATGATAGTCCTGAGGAACCAACGAAGGAACAGCCTTACTCATTGGACATGATCAGACAATAAGCTACTAAGGTATGCCAGAAATCTAGCATTAACTCCCAAGGCCCTCAATTTAGCTAACAGAAGCCCACGATTAATTATGTCAAAGACATCCAACAGGCAATCATAGTAAGTCAGCAAATTGGTTACAGTCGAGCCAGCCAGTGATCGGTGCTGTTCCGCTGAAATTGTTTCCCTGCATTCCCACGATAATTGAGATGTGAGGAATGAGTCTAACAACTTGGGCAGAGATGCCTCTGTAGTCTTTAACATTATTACTGCGGGATCCAGATTTGAATATGAGAACAATATGGCCTTATGCGGCTTATGCCTTATATGCTTTCAGAAAAATACTGAATAAATGAAATAATGGGCTGCTCAGTGTGAAAAAACACTGATGGTACACCATTGGAGTCGCTAGAAAACTTTGATTTTACCTTAAGTATGCCTTCAAAGACAAAGTGAACGCTTGTATTTACTGCCCTCCAAATTGATAGTATCATTGAGATTTGATTAATATTCCGGAATCTCCAGCTGGGCGCCCGCATATACAGAAGAGAAGAATTCGGCAAACAAGTTGACTGTCTCATGTACCCCACTGGCCAACACTAACATATCTGCAAAATAAAGTTGGATCAATACGAATATATGCCTGTCACGTAACCACTATAACACTATTCGCGCAACTGTATTACATCTAGATCTCAAAATAGAAAAAGCAACACAGTCATTATGCTGTTTATATGTACTCTTCATGCACAATTTTCTTCTGAGAAACCAGGGCCTAAAGTTATACACCGAAAAATTAGAACTTTTGGCGTGCAAATGTTTATAAAATTCTACAACACATTGGAGAACTGTTCAGTAGTCACCTGACCTGTCATCTTCATTTTGATACCTCTCCCAAGTCGTTCATAACAAACACTTACAAAAGAGGTTCTAGAATAGAACTTTGAAGCACCATTTGAATAATCTCCTTGAATTGTATATAATTATGATCTCAGCAACACAAAACATGTAAAACGTTTTTGCGGTAAAATAGTTTAATTTAATATATCAAATATTCTCGAGTCTAAGGCGTTCTTCCATGTAGATTGAGTCAAATATCAAAGAAGCCATCTCTATAAAAAAAAAGAATGATGAGATATATATTTTTTCTAAATTTACTCTTAATAGAAATTTAAATATGCATATTTTGACAAGGCAATGTGCATATCTCAAAATATTTTTTTATCTAAATTTTCTAAAAGATGGACTTAAGGGATTATTCTAAGCCTTTGCAACACGTTTTTCTTATTGAATTTAAAAGTAAAGATTTTTTAATTAAAAGGAAACCTAGCCCCGGAGAGTCGTATTGCAAATGCCTGGCCCCGGTAGTGGGGTCGTTAGAGCGCCACCAGTTCTTCCCAACTAAACTGAAAAAGCTCCGCGGGTATTGTGCAGGGTGGCTAGGCCTGCTTATTAAATCAAAAGATTCTCAATCTCAACCTAACAAGAACACACAATATATAATTTAAGGAACAATCTATTTGCTACTAAGGTTTTTCTTTTTTTGAAAACACAGCAACAATACTCCGGTAATACGGCAAGTTAAAGACAAAACAATGTCAAATGACTATTATATTTAAATAACAATTGGTACAATATGAAGATTGTACGGAGACCAATTCTTTTGTTAACACTTGGTACTGTATGCCTTACAACTAAATGCGATAAATACTACAAACCGAAGATGTCAATTAAGCTAATTACATATAGTGTGTCCCGAAATTAACGTAAAAGGTTTTAACAGCTCATTCTACATATAAAATAACCTCTACTTTCTTTAATAAACATATGTCGAAAAATGCTCCCTAACAGAGTTACAGCCCTTAACAGGTTTCCTCCTGAAGATGGTTTTTAATAGATATTTCCGAAATGGTTACAGTTATGCCTTTGAAATTTTGGTATTAGGGTAATTTTAGCATACGGATTATGTTTCTCAAATTAGAAAATTCAAATTTCAGTCAGAGCCGTGACATTTGTGGTGGTAAAAGCACTAAACTGTCATAACATTTTTGTGGGTTCTCTTTTATTTTTTTTTCTTTTAAAATCTGAAAATCTGGGTCTTTCTCCGTGAAAAAGGTACTCTCGATTTGTATCGCTAAGATGCACCGTTTATGAGAAAATTGACTTTGAAAATATTTTGTCGCGTTATTGCATGATGATAAAATCCAAATGAATGTAGTATTTTTTCTAGTTGGCTATATTACATGCAATCGGATTTTATCATCATGCAAGTAGTAAAAGATTTTCAAAGCTAATTTTCTCATAAACGGTACCTTTTAGCCATACAAATTAAGAGTACCTTTTTTACGTAGAAAACCCAGATTTGCAGATCTTAAAAGAAAAAACTTTAAAAGTGGACCCACAAAAATGTTATGACAGTTTAGTTGCGTTTACCACTCCAAATATCAGGCCTCTGATTAAAATATGAATTTTCTAAGTTGAGAAGCATAATAGGCATGCTAAAATTACCCTAATACCAAAATTTCAAAGGCATAGCCGTAACCGTTTCTGAAATATGGAATTAAAACCATCTTCAGGAGGAAATCTGTTAAGGGCTGTAACTCTGTTAGGGTGCATTTTTCGACATATGCTTATTAAGGAAACTAGAGTCTATTTTATATGTAGAATGCGCTGTTAGTGACGCCTGGCACCTGTTGGCACTACAGGGGCACTGGCCCCGAGGGTAGAGAGGACGCGGCAATACACTTGGCTATAGTGTAGCCTGGTATTAGAAGTGGAGGACCGCTAATTGAAGTAGTAGCCTGGTAGTAAAGGTGGTAGCCTGATAGTAAAGGTGGTAGCCTGGTAGTAAAAGTGGTAGCCTGCTAATAAAACCCTGAAATAACCCAGTACGCATTAGACAAAGCCCCCTTACTTTAATAAAAAAATCATAGCCCCCCTTGCATAAATATATTTGCTTTATAAAACAAATTCCTCCAAAAAATATCAATGAATTTTCAATGACCATCAGCAAATAAAGGAAATACTGAGATACAGACAACTTGAATATAAAAAAGATAGGTATGAGTCACCCCTAAATGAAAATATAAACTTCCCCATATGATCAAAGATCAAAACTCAAGTTACATTAAAATAAAAATTCAGTTTTGATAAAATGAAGTAGATAAGATGGCGGATAAATGGCGGACTATGCATAAAAAAGGTTAGCACAGATAAAGCAATTAAATCGTCAAGTTGTAAGTTGGACAAAAAAACTGTAGCAAAAACTACCTTAGTATGTGAGGGTTATGGGAGATTCGACAGTCTCGGTCTTATACGACGAACTTGGAAAGTCTCTAGAAATAAGGGGAAAAACCATTAGCATCATGGCGTCGTCCGCGTGTTTCACAAGCAATAGGGAAAAAGAAATAGTTCCAGAGAAAATGCTTACCTAGTACAGTATTTAGATCCCGATTAATCGGTCGTGTCAAAACACAAACAGAATCCACAATATATCCCCAAAGTTAGGGTTTTATTAAATCACAATCCTAAATGTTGATTCCGTATGGATTCTCTTTTCGTTTCCGTCAATCTGCCTTTCTCCTTCCCCGAGATTAAAGAACTACGTCAGATCAAGAAGTAGTAATGGGCTGAAACATGCCAAGTGATTCGATACAAGCAATAATTTTAAGATAATAAACGACCGAGTTCTCGTTTATTATGAGGATAAAACGACGGCGTTAGCCACAATTAAGGCACTGAAATTAAATGTTTCAAGAAATACTAGAGAATATTCCCCAACAAAACGATAAACTTTTAGTAATTTAAATCGACAGCTGCAACTATGAAAAATAGACCATTCCTATTACTCGGAACCAACAATCGAATGTTACAAAAAGTGCAGCATGCCGGGTGCAAAGATAAATATAAAGCAGAGGTCCCAAAACGATCTCAGAAATGATCGGCCGGTGCGTGATTGGAATCCAGCAACCAGGGGTTCCAAAAAGTTATCAAATATTCAAACCGAAAATAAAATATGAATTTGACGAGTCTAATGAAACGTGAAAGCGGGTTTTGGTAACAAAATTCTTAAAAATATAAATCGGTTCGCTGGCCGCTCTACGGTAATGTAATACAAATAAAGCAAAGCTATCCTAATAACAATAATATCCTATTTTGGTGATTGGATAAAAGCTAATACAAATATATCGTTAACCTATATTTAGAATAGAGTCAATTTACATTAAGGAATACGGCAATTTTAAGCTTATTGTCAGCAAATGGAATCAATAAATTTAGAATTAACTATCTTCGAGGAGTATTGACCTCTTTTCAATAAATCCTACCGCAAAATACAGCATTTTTTTTGCTAAAAGCGGCGTATAAAATGAAATTTAAAACTATTTGACATTGGCAAAATCGGACTGTTACAACTTATGAAGATTAAGTCAAAATATGCAACTGTTCAGAAAATATGCTGCCATGCATTGGCAAATTGTTTCAATTTCTTGAAAAGAGGGATTTTAGGTGTCCCATCTTCAGTCTCCACCAACGTGGTCCATTTAAAATCCCTCTTATGTAGCTTATCTAAATTATCAATTTAGTATTATAATGTGTACAATTTCCGTAGAACAATCCCTGAATCTGCGATCATATTCAGATACTATCTCCGTAGACCCAAGACATATGCCTCACGTTCCGACAACAATATCCGAGAAAGAAGACACAGACAGCATGCTGAGCGCATTGCGGCGGCAGCTGCAACCCCATCTCGTGATGGCTTTGAGGCAGGGATCCACGAATCAGGGTGGTCTTTTTTCACAAATTCCTCAGGTAAATCCTTTGGACAATATGTTATTATGTTTAGTCTGTTTTTTATGTAACTGGCTAATGAAAGCCTTATGAATTTCAGGGCATGCCGCATCCATCGTTCTTGCCGACTAACAAAGACTCGCCAGGAGGGTCTGCGCCCGAAATCGATTCCGACGAGGAGAGTATAGCGGATCTTCCCCTTAACTTGGTCGCCACTCAACTGGCTGAAACCGAGACACACTAACCCCCGTAATTATACGACTATTTTAGAGTTAACGGCACTAATTCTTATCGCGATGAACATAGCAGCTTGCACGTGATTTTAGTACATTTTGTAATGTGAATATAATCACAGCGTTTGTAAATGAAGCTAAAAATGGTCCTTTTAAAATCGCTGAGGTTTCAAAAAGATATTCATAATAAGTACATTGAATTATTTGTTTTGTAGCTCCTAAACAAAATTCGCTTAATCCTCAATTTAACTTGTGATTTCCAAAAAACTGGACTGACTGTTACTGAACCAAAAGCTTCAGAATAATGTTAATTATAGGTGGTTCTGGTTGATTCAGAAGTTATCACCAATAGATAGGAGTTCTGTATGCTCGATAAAACTCGGAAATTGTTTTGTCATGTGTAATCTTTACTGAAACTCCAGTTGTATGACTTAAAAAATATGTTTAATGTCCTGCACAATTAAAAGTAACAATATTTGTTAATTAAATTAAACGGCAAACAAAGTAGATTTTAGCGCGTTACAACTGCAGTTTAAGTTATTTATTTATCACGAAGATATATTAAATATATTGATATTAATATCAATATCGATTTAATATCTACCTTAAAAATATGCCTGTTTTAAAATTGAAAATTGAGGATATATTCTTTATTTTAATTATTATTTACATTGTACATGACATTTTACGGTTTAAATAAGCGCAGTGATTATTCTTTTACAAATTCCTTAAAATACGTGCGTTACGTACCGGTCATAGTATAGGAGTTCTCTATGCTTCTTGTTGTAGAGAGTTGCAAACACGACATTTTGTATTCTTTAAAATTAAGCAAAATGTTTTTTTTTTAAGTTTTAAGTAGTAAGGATATTATTTTATGCTATAAATTATTGTAGCGAGTCCTGGGGAAAGTATAAAAACATATTTAATATTTTACAAAGAAAAAACTTAAAGAACAAAAGCCTCTTGCAGGATTTTCGTTTTCTGCTCAATTAGTTTTACCAGAAAAATGGATATATTTTTAAATTGAACCCATTTTATGTTTTTTTCTAATTAGTTTTTTTATATAGCTATGCTGTGCTGGAAATACTTATTACGTTGCTTTACATTGTGGACTAATGCCCCCTAATGAACATATAAAAAATAGTTTACGTGTTTAATGAAATCGAAACTGCTGGACAAAAAAAGTAAGTTACTTTTTGGCAGAGCGCAAATCGTCTGGATATATCGATTCAACTTCAAATTCTTCTGATGATGGTGTAATGCCGAATATAATATATTAAAAATATGCCCCATATTTCGCTTTTTTCAAATTTAACATTTTTTTTCTCTACTCTAGCTTGCGCCAATTCTAAAGAAGCGGGATATGTCTTGAACTTAAATAGGCAGAAAAAAATTATGTTTCAATATTTTGGGTAGTATAACAGACACCTAAAAACGGTTTAGGAAATAGTCATGGGCGTCAGCGCCGACCCAGAAGAAATAAAATTACAAGGTTTTTCAAATTTGCAGGACTAGAGATCGAAAAGTAGTGTAATTTATTATTAGGAGAAAAGTGAGATTTTTTGTGAAGAGCCTGTAGGCTACATACGAGCTACACAAAGTTACTTTAACTCCGATTAATGCCTGCTATTTTTTCTTCAAACGTTGAAATATTACTTAAATGTAAATACTTAGTTCTTTATATTCCCCGAGTATCAAAAACTTTTGCTGCCGCCGGCGCCAGCAGGTTTGATTGTAGTGGCTGTTCAGTGGAATTTTATTTAGTCTAACCATGATGATGGTGATGGTGATATACTCTTGAGTCTTGTACTCTAAACGTTGGACAATTGGTTTGTTCAAGTTATCCTGGTGTGTTCTAGTGTACTGGAGAATCGGTCTGCGACAAGACTGGACATTCTAATTTTATGTGTAATATTCTTCAACACTTCTCAAACGTGTCTGCCTGAAGCTGATCCGTATGAGAATATGGACACCCATTCAAAATTTAGTAATCAAATAATTGATCATGTACATACCATTGGATAAGTTAGCCAAATACAATAAATACATTTAACTTAAGCTATGACAGCGTGAATAGAAGTGGGCACCAGTACCTCTCAATAAATAATAATTGAACTGGTTCAGAATAAGATTTGATTTTCTCTTCAGATGCACTTGCGAAGAAACTCAAACTTATTTCTTACTATTTTATCAGTCAAAATTTGTTCCAGCTTTGTGGATTGCAGTTGCTTTTTTTTCCAAAAGAGTTCGTTAATAATTTTTCCGGACACGCTGTTATACAGGGTGGTGCAACCAAGATGAGGTGGACGATTGTGAGTAAAAGGTGAGGAATTTTGAAAAAAATATTTTTTGTATGTTGTTGATAGTCAGATACGCTATGTTTTAAAAATATAGCCATAATACAGGGTGGTCCGAAAAAGTCGTGGCAAACCAAATTATGTTTTTTTAGATGGAAACCCGGTATAAAATTATCCCAATTTATTCTCCTCTTGATTGCAATCACTTTGATATAAGGTTTATTAGGGCTTATAGTAAGGGAATGGGGCGCGGTTAAATTAAAAAAAATGCTCACAGTTCGGTCATTTTTTGACAACATTTGAAGCAGGTAAAGAAAACCCAAATGTTCCATGAAACGTATCATATCCTTGAATACAATAATCGCTTGCAATCTGTTTAAAATTGTTCATTATTATACAGGGTGGCCAAGTTTTGCAAATACACCCTGGGCTTATTTTTTTTAAATGGAACACCCTGTGTATTTTATTTTCATGTTAAATATAACAATTCTAGCTTTCAAAAAATACCATACATGATACTTCTCTGACCAATAGTTTTGTAGTAAAATAGCATTGAAAACAAATTTTATGCACTCTAATACGATTATGCTGATTTAAGTTGATTATTATTGAATATCTAATATTAGTAAGCCATGACACCAGCATAAATGAAACAAAAGATTTACGAATTTGTGAAAGCTACCTACTACAGCATAATGAACATAATCCGTTATTGACAAGTTAAGTGTAGATGGCCTAATAATCATGTGTTAAGAAAACTGAGACCCGAAACTTTTACATGTTTATTAGAAATATTTCAAGAAATAGGAAATTATTGTTTTTATGAAACGTAAAGCAAATTAATAAACCAGTTTCAAATAATGATAATCAATTATCAATGCTACTAACAGTGTAAGAAAATTAGTTAAGTAAAAACAGGAGTGTACGTACTTATAAATCTAATTTAATAATATAAAACAAACAAAAAAAAATCAAATAAGGTGTTCAAATAAACTACCATTTTGCTGAAGGCATATTTCAAGTCTATCCATAAATGAAAGTTTCACATTTCTCAAAGTCTGTTCTGAAATATTGCGAAAACTGTTTCTTATTCTCGTCTTCTTCACTGTTGTTAGAATCTCCTTATAGACTTCTTCTTTAACATGCCCCCATAGAAAAAAGTCTAGTGGTGTTAAGTCGGGTGACCTGGCTGGCCACTTAACGGTCCACCTCGCCCGATCCAACGATCTGCCTTCCAATTATTGAGATACGTTCTTACATTCCAATGATAATACGGGGGTGCTCCATCATGTTGAAACCATAAAGAATCTCTCACCACTCAAATCTTCAAGCAATACTGATAACTTACTTCTCCTGTTAAGTGTTCTTCAAAAAAATAGGGTTTTATTACAGCCAATTATTCCACCCCAAACATTAATTGACCATTTATTTTGATGGTTCACCTGACGAATCCAGTATGGATTTTCGGTCGAATAATAATGCAAATTATGCTTATTAACCAAGCCGTTACTTAAGTTGCTTCATCCGAAAACAGCACATTATCCACAAGGCCTGGATCATCCCATATCATATTTCGAAATAAAATTGAAAATCCCTGCCTTTGAGCGTAAATCACGATTGTGCAGATCTTGGTGCAATTCTATGTGGTATGCATGATATTTATGTTGTTTTAGAATTCTTTTAATACTGGTGCGTTCAATACCAGTCACTCTCTCGATTTCCTTGGTGCCTCTATGAAGATTATCTTGCACTGTTAATAACACTGTCAAACAATTATCTTCATTTGTAACTGGTTTATTAATTATTTTACGTTTACTAAAAGCAACATTTCCTGTTTCCTGAAATCTCTAATAACCTTGCGAAAGCTTCGGGTCTAGTTTTTTTTTCGTGTTCCGGATATCGTGCGGTATATATCCTACTCACCCAATATAAAAATCATATTAACCATCTCTAGAATACTCAAAAGTCAGTTTTACTAAATCATTTATCGTAAAATAATAGTTGGTAACAACGAATACAAGTGACTGACATTAATTTGCAATTTTGTTACATTTATGATGGTGTGATGGCGTGCTAATATTAGATATTCCATAATAATCAACTTAAAATCAGCATAATCGTATTAAAATGCAGAGACTTTATTTTCAGTGCTATTTTACTACAAAACTATTGGTCAGAGAAGTCTCATGTATGGTATTTTTTGAAAGCTAGAATTGTTATATTTAACATGAAAATAAAATATACAGGGTGTTCCATTAAAAAAAATGAGCCGAGGGTGTATTTGCAAAACTTGGCCACCCTGTATAACAAGGAATAATTTTAAGCAAATTGCAAGCGATTATTGTATTCAAGGATATGATACGTTTCATGGAATATTTGGGTTTTCTGTACCTGTTTCAAATGTTGTTAAAAAATGACGGAACTGATGTGAGCATTCTTTCAACTTTAACCGCGCCTCATTCCCTTACTATAAGTTTTAGACCTAATAAACCTTATATCAAAGTGATCGCAACCAAGAGGAGATTAAATTGGGATAATTATATGCCGGGTGTTTCATTTAAAAAAATACAAGTTTAGTTCACCACGACGTTTTCGGACCACCCTGTATTATGGCTATATTTTTAAAATATAGCGTATTTGACTGTCAACAACCTGCAAAAAATATTTTTTCGAATATCCTCACCGTTTACTCACAATCTTCCACCCCATCTTGGTTACACCACCCTGTATAATCATTTCCCGATTGTGTTCAATTTTTCTTTGTCTAATGCTCCTTCGGCATATATTTTTTATTTTATATGTGTCAAGTCATTGCATGTTTTTGTTTTATTTGCGAGAGTATAAAGCTGCATCAATTCGTTCTTTTACCTCTAGGTTAATCGTTTCTGCATTAGCGGTGTCCGCATTTTTCTATGGCAGTTTATGTTATAATGCCAGTTGATTGTTTCTAGGAATCTGTCACAGGCGGTGTCGACGTCTGATTTTAGGGCTATTTAAGCTGCTATCAGATTAATCTCTTATCAAGTGTTTCTCAATATCCTTTGTTATAGTCGTTGACTGGATGTTTATTTCAAATCACTAAATGTAAGTGGTCTGATATGTCTGGACTAGTTCAGCTTTAAAACTCGTTGCAATATAATGGATGGACGTTGTGAAGTGCTAATTTGCATGGTGTATATCTAAATTCATTTTTATGTTTTTGTTAGCCATATTTTTTTAAGATGGTCGTAGCTGTTCAAGCTATTGTAATATTCCTTCGTATTCCTACTTTGGACCCTCTGAGTGGTGGTTAATTTTGATATTTGGTAATGGATTCGGTTGGACAAATATACTCGTTTATAAAAAAGTTGTTGCCTAAGTAAATTTCACTTATTAACTAAATGCAATCAATGGTATTTTTTAAAAGATAATAAGAAAGTAGTTATGATCAGTTATCACGAGTTTGGTAAATTGATTTCTAACCCAAAAGCTGTAATTTCATTTACCAGTTCATACCTGACGACAAGCGAAAAAAGACCTAGCCACAAAATAACAGGTGGAAATTTGTTTTTCCTATTTTAATAGACTATAAAATCAAAACAGTCTGAAGTAATAATTGAAAGGTTTCACACCACAAATAAATGAATTATTCCGGAAAACAAACTATGGTCCGCACTATGTAATGCTGTTTTTAATAATATGTATATAAAGGCAGAATAGCTTTAACAGTATTTTTCTTATCCTTTCTTAATTGCTTATAATATTGTATTATTCCCTTATATTTTCGAAGAAAACACGCTCGTACCTTGTAAATTTCCCTGTTTTTCGATTATGAAATAAATTATTTCTTCCTGTTGAAAATAGCCAAATAAACAATGTAAAACATGTTTTCGGTGTGATACAAGCGCTACCTAGAAATTCACCGAGAAATATCCAATTTGGTAGATTATGATATTGAATGCGGCGACCTGAAATCAAATACTCGTATCTCGAATCATATTTAAGATATGTATTAAAATCCCACAAGAGGCTTTCTTTCCTGCATTATTCATAAACACCTTATTTAACTAGACAACCTAGGACTTAAAAAAGACTCGTCAAGCGAAATACTCCCTTCTGCTCTCTAACCAAAAAAGGGATATTATTTTTATTGTACTTACCAAAAGAATACTCAGTAATATTTTTACAATAATTTCATTTTTTTACTTGTGTTATTCAGGACGTAACTGGATTATAAGGCTTTTGGAATCTTATAAAATTCGGTCCAACAATCTACTCTCGAATGTGATATTCCGGAAAAAATAACGCATTATAACCATTTTTTATACCAATAACCCGTTCCCAAATAGTAGTTAAACACAACCAAACTTTTTGTTTATGCCAGTAGTACCTTTAATTTTAGTAGTATTAATTTCTACTCTCCACCTTTCCTTTTTTAACGTTTTTCCCTCCCATTTTTTGTCTACCCTTAAGTAACTTGGAACAGAAAGTGACACTAAACAAACTTTAGATACTCTATATGATATTTACTTATTTATTATTAAATTATTCTATTTATGCTCTCTTGGATTTTGATTTTGAACTCTAAGAGAAACAAAATGGTTTTCTAATACTTAAATTAGCAAAGAATATTTCTTTATCGGGCAATTTGAGGCTTTTTGTGATGCCACTAACTTGCAGTTAACAGAGCAAAGTATTTGAAAATATATATTTTCATGTGTATTTACAATATTTTAACTTAATAGCGATTATAGACTGTTTTGCTGGTCAAAACGGTGGTTGTAATATGTTTCTATTTTCATAGACATTCAAAGTTTGGATGCATACAAATGCCTCTCTTAAGGTGCTCCTCACCACTAAGTATATATTGGCTGTTCTTTAGTGGTTTATTAAGCATTTTTGTAAATGCAGCTAATTTCACGACATACATTAACAGCAAGGTCATGGGCGGATCTTTGATGAATTAACGCATTTTAAGCGTCAACTAGTATTGAATTTATATAAAATTTTGTGTTTTCGTAAGATACAAGTTTTCCTAATATGGCTCAAACAGTTTATTACCGTAAAAAAAAACTGAAAACCCTAGAAAATATTTTACGTTTCGGTGACCATATCTGTATTAGTTTTCAAAGTTTAAAAAGCAATCTAACTTTTGAAAACCGAGTAGATTTGCCTCTGAAAAGTAAAGTATTCTTTAGGGTTTTTAGCTTGGTAAGGGCAACAAATTTGACTAATACCCTTTTATATGCTTGTACTTGGAACTTAAAGTGGTTCTATAACCTAATAGGCAATAAAGAATGACCAACAAATTGAAGATAGAAAAAATATGTAGTTACTAAATCAACTGTTTTTTAACGTCACCCACAGTACAGCATTTTCAGCTTAAAATTTCTGATAATTATATTTAAATTTAATTTTCGTTAGGTACCGATAAGTATACTTAAAGATTAACATTAGCAAATTGCCCGGTAGTCGATCAAAAGCCAATAAGCCAGGGGAAGCAAAGCAACATTTTGTTAACAAAAAATACTATTTTCTGGCTGTTCAACTTTTGGACTTGAGAGCCTTTTATTACTACAGCTTTTTTAATTTGGTTATTAAATTATTTGTTTAAAAAGAACTGCCTTTGTACATACATGTCCATCAATAATTGAATTGTTCATGTAAACATTTATTGAAAATTGAATTTTTAGCATAAAATATCAAATATAACTTCTATACAGGGTGTTTCAGAATTGAATGCTAATCCTTAAGGGTGATAATCTTTGAGTGATTTTAAGAAAAAAATGTCATATGAACATAGGTTCATAAACCAGCCTTATTTTTGGGATACATAGAAAAAAAATCGGTTTTATCCCAATATTTCTCAAGCCGCTGTAGATATTTCTTTACATTTTGCTAGGTATTAATTACGTATAAAAGTACATTTTTTTAAGCAAAAGATTTTTTTCAACTCCAACACTTATATTTTTAAACGAAAAAACTAAACGCCACTGCTTTTTTTCAAAATAAAACTTTCGTAAGCTCTTATTATTTCTTAACTTGACTTTTTTCTGTCCGACGAACAGTTTTCGATTAAAAAAATAAAATGCATTTATCTGCACGGTTCTAATTCCTAAATTTTGAATAATGTAATATTCAAAGAAAAAATATTCTAACAACGACGAAATTTTTCAAAAAGTACGAGAGACGATGAGGAGAAGGGCTGCAGCATGCATATATTTGGAGGTGATGGACAATTTTCATGAGTTAATTTAATTGAATTTTATTTTTCGTTCAAAATTCAGATTCATCGTTGTTAGATCTTTTCCATCGATTCACATTATTCAAGATTTAGGAATTAGGACCGTGCAGATAAATGCATTTTATTTTTTTAATCGAAAACTGTTCGTCAAACAGAAAAAAGTCAAGAGGACATTCTTATTAAGAAATAATAAGAGCTTGCGAAAATAAGTTATATTTTGAAAAAAGCAGTGGCGTTTTATTTTTTCATTTAAAAATATAAGAGGGCATGTTAGCCACTGATTGGAGTTAAAAAAAAATCTTTTGCTTAAAAAAAAATTATTTTTATACGTACTTAATGTAAAGAAATATCTACAGCGGTTTGAGAAATATTGGGATGAAATCGATTTTTTTTTATTTTCAACACCCTGTATCTCAAAAACAAGGCGGTTGCGGACCCATGTTGATATGACATTTTTTTATTAAAAACACTCCAAGATTATCACCCTTAAGGATTAGCATTCAATTCTGAAACACCTTGTATTTTGCATATAATTAGGTAAAATACCTTTGACCGATCTTTTAATAAGACAATTCTTGCTAAAAACTCGATTTCGGTATATTTCGACTTACATTATGTTTTTAGAATGAATGATTCAATTATTACAAAAGGGCGGTGTTAGTTAGAACGCTATAATCATCTGACGAACTTAACCCTCTCCGTTTTGCCCAGAAATAGATTCCGATAAAATGCTAGATTAAAAATGTTTATCTTTCCAAATATGCCTACCAAAAATAATAAACGAAAGCCACAAACTAGTAAAGAATAATTAGGTGTGGTAAGTAGGACAATTTTATGGAGCTTCAAATTTATCGATAATTTTTGCTTAGAGTTCAAAATCGTCTTTATTTTTGGCAATTTTTTTTACCAGTGTGTGTGATTTTTTTAAACAATATGTTTATTGTAAATATGAATTTTTGCAATAATTTTTGTATACCAGTAATTATGATTAGGTTTTTTTTTATTTTTTTACTTAGGATTTTTAGCAGCGATTTTTTAATGTTTAACGCTTTTATACAAGATTTTAGACGTTTTTCTCGCAATACATTCTTTGTCCCGTTCCGCGATATTTTTGTAAAATGCATAATATGAATTAGTATTATTTATTCGACAATACGTTTTCATTGGTAATATATATTTGGAATCTCAGTATTTTATTTCAAAAAATAATTTATTGACGGGGCAAGGATAAATAAGGTAGTGTACCTAGTAGTATTAACCAGTGAGTGATATTCCCAATTTTTAACCTAAAATAAGATTAACTTAACCTTTGACTACTTAACTTATTGAATTAAAGAGGGTCAGCCAAGAATTTAACAAATTATAGTTTGTATTCTTTTTAAATTTTAGATGACGTCCTCTTTAAAAAATATCAGTATTTTATACAACTTTTTATTGTTAATATAGGTTTAGGCTAAACCGTTTTGCCTTAGTATTTAGTTAAGTTTATTGTGTTGGCAGCTATGCCTCGAATTTTGCAATATTTTTGATGTTTTGCCAGTTGTTTTGTATGTTGACTATTTATTGA
>JAEQML010050421.1:0-48124 GCA_016904865.1 Pissodes strobi | reverse complement strand
AACTAAGCTTAATTCCCAGTTTCAAGGTCAAAATTAAGTTAAGAGCCGAATTTCAATCTCAGAACCAACATATTATTTTAAATTTTTATTTAAAAGGAATTAAGCTGTATTACATTTCAAAGTAAGAATTAAATTGGTGACAATTCTCAAACTTAATTTCGAGTTACAACGTGAAATTAAGCAAAGGATATTATTTCTGAACTGCAAAGTCCGATTCAAGTTTAATTTCGAGCTTACAAAGTCTAAAGTAATTTTCAAAGTCAAAATTAAGCTCAATTTTGGACCTTAAAGCCAAAATTAAGTTTAATGCCAATGTTCAACCTTAGAATTCAAGTTCAAGTTGCAACGTGAAATTAAGCGAAAATTATTATTTTTGAACTTAATTTGGGGCTAACAAAGACAAAATTAAGGAAAGTATCTTATTGTTGAGATTTAAGAGTCAGAATTAAGCTTAATTTCATGCTTTAAAGTCAGAATTTAGCTTAGTGCCAAATTTCATTTCAATTTCTTTAATTTCTAGTTTATAGCTCCAAGTTTTAAGTAAGAATTAACTTAATTTACAATTTCGATGTTTGAATTATGTTAAGGACCAAATTTTAATTCAGAATTAAGAAAATATTTTAGTTTCCAGTTAGGAGTATAAATTAAGCATTATTACGAGTTTTAAAGTGTCAATTAAGCTTAATTCCAAATTTCAATGTCAGATTTAAGCTTAGTATAAAATTTATAATTTTGATTTAAAAAAACGTTTCAAATATCCAGTTTGAAAGTCAGCAATAGGCTCACTCTCTAGTTTTAAAGTAAGAATTAAGTTTAGGTAAATTTTCAAACTTCGATTAAAAAAACCCAATATAAAGAAACAACATGACATTAAGCAAAAATTATTATTTCTGAGCTTCCAAGTCTGAATTAAGTTTAATTTCGAGCTTTCAAAGTCAACATTAAAGAAATTTTCGCATATTTTGAGTTCCAAAAATCAAAATTATGCTAAATTTCGTGCCTCAAAGTCACTATAGTGTAAAGTTCCAAACTCAAATCGAAGAAAGTATTTTTAGAGTCCAATTTGAAAGTCAGAATAATACTAAATTTTTGGTTTCAAAGTTACAATTAAGCAAAAATCCGTAATTTATCTACTTAGTTCCTAGTTTCAATCAAAATTATGGAACAATGCTTAAGTCTGAGCAAGAACTAAGCTTTATTCTTAGTTTTAAAGTTGGAATTAATCTCATTATCAATATTTGAATTACAGTTTCAAAAATTCCAATTAAGGAAAAAATTATTAATTCATAGTTTCAAAGCCAGGCTGAACATGCAGTTTAAACATGATTTCGCGTTTTGAATCCAAAACTAAGCATACTTTCTAGCCTCAAAGTCAGAATTAAGCTAAACAAGTTGCTGGTTGCTGCAAATGGTAATAAAAGAAAAAAACATTAGTACGACTTCAAAAATCAGAATGCAACTCAATTTGGATAAGTTGAATCGGAATTATGTAAAATCGGATAAATAACCTTTTTCATTATAACTTTCAAAGTCAGAATGAAGGAGTTTAATTTAATTATAAATTTAGAAGGCATAATTACGAATGCATATGCCCATCTCATGCCGGTGTACCTAAATAAGCAGGGGGTATAAAGGTGAGAAAAATATATATTAAAACACATTTAAATAGAACTGAATGCAGATGTAAGGTTTATATTTCTTTCGTTTTGTTCCTATAAGTATTACTTGATTAATTATCATTTTTATTATAACGATCTTAAGTTATGAAGGAAATTTAAATATATGGAACTAAAGTTTGGCACACACGCAATAAAATCAATAATATTAAATTCCCCAAAATTCAATTCTTACCTCAATGTCTGCGGCAAATTTTCTTTGGATAACTACACTTTATTTATATCCCCCACAGTTAGATGGCTGCCTATAACTATCTAAACTTATATCACATTTTGATAAACCGAATCGTCGATATCGAAATCTAGCAAAATAATGTCGTACGTGCCAGCCAAACCATTGTCATGCCGAAAACAAGATGCAAAATCGAAATGCAACGAAAGTAGCCACTCGTAGTAAAATAATAATGATCGCTAACTTCGCCGATCGGAACAACCGCTTTTGTCAATACCTTTACACCTAATAACTTCGAATCATCTTCGTTGACCACGTGAAACAACTAAAACAAAGTGTAACTCTTCTACTGTGCTCATCTTGTTCCCCCCCGTTTGGCTTTGTTTAGTTCCGTCTCGCTCCTCTCTTCGTTTTTCCCCCCCGACGACGAGCACTTTTCTTCATTGAAGAAATCCTCATATAGCAACCCGCATTGTTATACGAAAGAAAGTGATATACTTTATTTAAACCGATATTACAATTATTGTTAGTCGAGCTGCTAGGCAATTAGGTTTTAAGGTGCAAATTTTTCGAGCCAATAATAACGCGTACAAATATGCTCTAAAACTCTTCTTTACTAATTAATATCTTAAGAAATATATTTTTTTCTGCGACATCGCTACCAGTGTGTAAAGTGAGAATTTTAGGCGCTCATTTTTACTGTTTCAGCTACAGGACTTAGAAAAGTAATTGGCAATTTGAAAATGCATTTTATCAATTTTATTTAAGCTCCTCTTTTGTTATCCCCAAAGCAATATACCGCAATATCGTCCAAAATCCATCCTAAAGGTTATACTGTGAACATGTTAAAGACTTTTACCGATGGGCATTTAAGCGACAGCTTGAGGAAAACCTTTGAAAGGAGACATAGGCATTTTTAGACCCAATAATATTATTATTTCGTCGATTGGGTACATAAATATTGATTAAGAAAACTCTCTGACGAAGGTGTAACAAGTAGCAGTCGCACGGGACCGGAACACATTGTAGGGCGTCATTTTGATCTTTTTCGAGTTGTAAGGTGCTCGCTTATTTTATCTCTACGTCGAATCCAGCGAAAAATATGGAACTGCGACAACGCCGCTGGATTTTCACTCATTCTTATTTAAAAAATTCGAATGATTATCCGAAAAAAAAATCGTTGGAAAAGAGATTCTTCTTCGAACGGAAAATTTTTCGAAAGTAAATTTCTTTGAAGGGTGTAATTTTGGACAATTTGGGTTAGTCGGTCTTGGTTAGCAAAGATAAAGCACGCATACCAAGGCTTGATTGCTACTAATCATATCTTATTTTATAAGGCTAAAGGGCGTGCCCATGCGCGTTTAATCCCCACAAGCGGAAACTAACCCAAACTAACCGAAAATTAATAATCCAGAAAAATAGCAAACGCACTGAGGTGCGCACAAACTAATTTAAAAGAACCGAAACTAACCCAAAATATTGCATAAAATCACAAAAAAAATAATCTTAAGAATTTTACGTGATTAATACTGTTCGTTTCGATTGTTTTTTGTAAAATATGAAGAGCAACAATGAAACACAAATACGTGCGTTAGACTTTTACCAACCAAACCTAATAATAAATAACCCGAAATTAATAACGCATGAAAGCAACAAGAGTGCCCACGCGTGCCTGATTCTCTCTAATCCTAACTAACCAAAAATCTAGCAATTCTGAAAAAATGAAACGCACGATATCTGTATAAAATCACAAAAATTCGTCTTAACCAAGATTACTATTGAAATATGATGATTGATAAGAAGAACAAACTTCGCTTCGTAAAACGTTTCCTTCCGAAAATTTTAATTCAGATATTTTTGCACAAGAAGCGTAATTTTGGATAGTTTGGGTTAATTTCCGTGGTAAAAATCAAGCACAAATACGTGCATTAGATCAATACCTACTCAATCACAAGGCCTTAGTGCTTGTTGTGTGACGTCATTCTTGTAGGCCATGCAATGTTAATCATCTAAGGGGATACATACAGTAATATTTATAAACAACTATCAATAGTTTGGGTTAATTTTTAATTTTGATGTTGAAATACAAACTGACTCGCTCTACAAAAAAATTTCAATCTTCAGGTTAATTAATAACAATCGGCCATTTAATGCATGTGCCAGGGCAGGTGTATATTCAACTTTAAAAATAGTTAATCGTTCACCTTCTTGAGACATTTTTGACAGAAAACCAACCTTTTGGTATTTTAAATGTAAAAAAATTTGACAATAAGCTCCCCAAAATTATCAACATGTATATATTGTTCGCACTCGTCAAACTCCATTTTGCTTATTTCAAGGCATTTTTACAAATTTACCTCATCAATATTTTTGAGCTCTTCATCTTTACTCGGCGTATTTTGAAATTTTTTTAATAAGTAACTAGGGCTATTTCAAAAAATAGATGGTATATAGTCTTCTTTTAGCCGTGGTTTTAGTATGTCAATTGTAAAAAAACTTACCAGTGTTTAAATCTTCAACTACTGTGCTTTCTATCTTCAGGGATAATGAGCTTCACATGCTCTCGTGTTGTCTGTGGGCTCAAAGTTAGCTCGAGGTATAGCTTTTAGCTATTTTTGTCGTAAACTTATGTACGTCCTTTGGAAAACCGAAAACATGAACTTTAGGCCCATTTTTATAGTTTCCATTACAGCCAGGAATACAACACTTTTGAGACCTAATTTAGATCCAAATTTAAATCAGAAAAATCTTTACCAGCGACTGAGACTTCTCACCGCAGACAAGAGCAGATTACAGCAATTTTTTATTTATTTCTTTTTATTTTTCAACGGGCTATTGCCCAATATCAAAACCTGGAGAAAGTTCAAACTTGGGGCGACAGAAATTTGGTCCAGTTCAATGCAGCAAAGACCCAAGCAGCCACGTTTACCAAGAAGGCCAATACGGCGGGCCTTGACATCATTATGGTAGGATCGACCATTCCTTCATACTCGTCAATCGAACTGCTGGGTGTCTCGGTCAACAGCAATATGTCCTGGCATGACCACGTTGCAAAATCAGCCTCACAGCAGCTTGGTGCGCTATTTTGCAACAAAAAACTGTATACACCACAGCAGTTGCTCTTGCTCTACAAAGCGCAAATAAGACCGTGCTTAGAATATTGCTCACACATCTGGGGTGCCGCACCAAAGCACGCCTTAAAGCTGCTGGATATCATTCAGAAGAGAGCTGTGCGTCTCATCGGCGACCCGGAGCTGACCCGGAATCTGGATAGTCTGGAACACTGCAGATATGTGGCCGAGATATCCCTGTTTTACAGATACTTTCACGGCAGATGTTCCCAGGATTTGGCCCGCCTCATCCCGCCCCTGACAACGCCTGTCAGATAGTCACGACAGACGACAAGAGCACAACAGTTCGTCGTACAACTGGAAACACCTAGAATATCGCTTTACAAGAACTCCTTTCTGGCGCACTGCATCACTGTGGAACTCACTCCCAGGACATCTGTTTCCCCCTAATTACAATCTACAACTATTCAAGAATCGTGTCAATCGCGCACACATCGCTCGTCTAGCGCCATAAGGTCCCCTTTTAGTGTGACACTGTCATAAAAAAAATTACACGAAGTATCAGTTACCCCAAAACTAGCCGAAACCGAGAGAAAAACATACAATTAAACACGAACAAAAACTTATAAACTGTGTTGTAAACAGCACGGTCGAACGGCATAAAAGCAGCTGGTCTTTAAGTCAGAAATATGTGGTTTTAGGTATTTAAGAATACACCTAACAATAAAAATTGTATACCTAAATATACAACGAAATATTAAAAACAAGTTTTACGCACTTAAAGGCACATAAATAGTTCCGATTTTAGAAAAATGCAAGAAAATAACATTAATTACCGCAGCCATTATCGGCAACTACTCGTTTGTTGTGTTTCTTCTTTCTGTTACATCGTGGCAGATGATGCGCTGTTGCCGGCTTTATAAGGAAAATATTATTTTAGGAAAGTGCACAAACAAGGTAGTAATACTAGATAATTAAATAAGTAAATTACGAAATACCACATTATAAAAAGAGGAAAGAGCATTTTATGGAAATATGATTTTGCAATATTGGAGAAATTGTAATGTAAGAGATACATTATTTATATAAGGGCATCCTAATATTCACTACCATCGACGTAGTCTGGCAGCGTTGCAACCAATTGCGCCTCGATCGCGATTACCCTTCCACCCGCACACCCTCTCCTACATCTTCACATCAAATCGCAAAAGCCCACATGCATGACGTCACTACTCCTTGTCCTTTTGTAGAGGTGTTGTTGATTAGATGCTTGCTAACCAAAACTAACCATATCTAATCCAAAACTAATAACTCATGAAAGCAACAACGGCGCTTACGCGTGCTTGATTTCCAACCATAACTAACAAAAAGTTAGCAGTTATTAATTCAGCCTAAGTATATTATTCTGTTCGAGCAACAACCGATCCGAAGAATGGGAAATTAACATTACTGACACTTATTCTATTTTCTTTCGGATCTGGGAAAAAAGCGTAATGCGTCATCAGTGCGTGTAAGTACATCTCCACTTATATTAAATTTATAAAACATGTAAAATATGTAAAAAGACATTTTTATTTAAATACTTGCGAATATTGAAGATGTAATATAAAAAGCTTGATTGATGGAATATCCAGAACCGTGCATAGAAAAAACAACAAAATATTTGGCAAAAATATAACTATATTGGGCGGAGTCAAATTTATTTTTACAGAAGTCCGGAAAAAAATTAGGGACGGCTCTGTATACCTTACAAATACTTCTTTGCATGTGAGCATATTGCCTGCATTCTTTTTATTTTTATATCATGGAATTTAATATGCTAACTGTCAATTGGGACTAAATCTGTTATGCAGGAAGGATGGTCGAAATACTTTACCATCGCGCCAATGCAGGAGAGGAATATTTTTCTAATAATAATAATGCCCAATTAATGGTAGGAAAAAATGTAAATATTAACACATTATTATTGTTATTATTATTATTATTGAGTTAAAAAAAATCGGCTTTAATTTTTGCACACTGTTTCCGTTCAAATAACTTAATAACAATGTTATTTCCAGGTGGACATGGATTTAGAAACACCTCAGTAGCATTATCTTCAAGTTTCATATTATCATATTACTTTTCAGGATTGAATGGATTATTTTGGGTTAGTTAATCAGTACCTTAATCATTCAGTTCGATATGCTAATGCCTCATGATCAATTGAAGCATGGTCAGGCGTGCTGGAAGGATTAGCTTGGGTTTGTAAAAATATTTTTTCTACAGCCGCGCGCAAAATAACTAATTACTAAATTCAAATGAAATCGCAAAATCGAGGAATGCGCAGATCCTTATTTTACGCTCTAGTGCGTACATGGAAAAGAAAATTCTAATTTTTTGCGTCGAGTGTACTATGAATGTCATGGCAGCCGAAAATTAATAAATGACAGTCGTGCGTTTGTTACAGCTGTTGCTGGCACTCCTGTTCTAAATATGTCCGAATATAATATATTAAAAATGAATAAGTATAGAGAAAAATGTGCATTTAATTTTAAAAAATGCGGCTGTAGAAAAAGTTCTGTGTGTTTTTCGAGCGCAAAGTAAGATTGCCGTTTTCGAAAGATTGCCGCGCTCCGTTACGTGTCGCGCGGTAACATTCTTTCTCAAGCGGCAATCCGTTACTTTACGCTCTAAAAACACAAATAACTATTGCACGTATCATTTTATGAGAAGGCTGACAAAAATGAAGCATGTTTACTTTTGTTATTATAATTATTTAGAGACTAATTAAAAAAGAAACAGAAAATTTCAAACTATTCGCTCCTCTCCGCAATAGTGAATATTAATACTAGTGCTGGCAACCGAAGACGGTTTTTCGGATAGTCGGTTAACCGGTTTCGGATTATCCGCGGTTTTTCAAAAAACCGAAACCGGTTAACCGGATACTCGGTTAACCGATTACCCGATTTCTCGTTTAACCGATTAATCGATTAACCGAATAACCGGTTTCTCGGTTATCTAGTTACATGGCACTGGGCCATCGGGTTCACAAGTAATGGTAAAAAAGAAAAGTAAAGTAAAAACTGGGTATTTGGAATCGTAACATATCACATACCTGATTGATGGACGGTGATTAAATTTGAAAATGCTTTTAGAGGGCGATTGAAAAATAATATAATAGAATACCTTTATAATTATTTAAGTTTTAAAAAATTGTAATATTTTTTCTGCTCAGAATCTATATTGATTGTAATTTGTAGTAAACAATATTTTTAATTTAATTATTACCTTCGGGTTTATTTCAATAACGACCAAAAACTGGAATAAATTTGGTTCACTAGAATTTAATGATTGTGCCCTCCGCGGGCAGTATTTTCCTTAGTATCGGCAGGAAAACTGAACTAATGGAAATATGCTTAAGAACAAATTATAAATTATGATGATGACTGTGTATTAACCGATTAACCGGTTATCCGATTTACCGTCTATCAGATTAACCGGTTAACCGGTTAACCGATTATCCGGATACCCGGTTTTCACTATTATTCGAATACCCGGTTTTATCCGAAACCGGTTTTTAAGAAAACCGAATAACCGGTTTCAACTTTTCACGGTTTTTGCCAGCACTAATTAATACCCTAAAAAAATCTGTTGCTCATAAAACATCAATGAAAATATAGGGGGGAGTCAGTACTGTGGGTTGTGCCGGGCCGATGTCGGCTCTTAATATAGTTTACTATTTCACCTAATTAAGTTTTTTTTTTTAATTTCTAGACTTAACACTAAGATTTAAAATGTAAAATTACCGCTAATTCTTGGTGCGTCATTCCTGGTGTCATCGGCTTTCTTGTCAACACTGTTTGTTATTAGTGACACTTTTGGCGTTTCCCTCAAAAAGCGTGGCTCAGCCCTCGTTTTTTCTCTCTTTAAAATAAAATTATGTGAACCTTTTTCAAAAAATGTAATTTTGTAAAATTTGAATGTGACCATTGTCAATGTATGTTGTTTGTTCTTTTGGTCGATATGTTGCTATTTTCCATTGGCAAGTAAGTGAAAGAACTCTAACCTATTTTTTTATATATACCTTTTTTATGTTCGGCACACACACACACACACAAGGAAAATCCTATGCCACTCAACGAGCGGTGCGTATGCGGAGAAGATGGTGGACGTTGGACTTGAAGCGCTGTATGTTGTAGCTTTCGGGAAAGATGTTACTCGGAAGTCCATTTCAGAGCAAGGCAGTCCTCCAGACAAAAGAGACCCGCACCAAGGACGCCCTAGGTATTCGCAACCGAATCGTAAGTTGATGAGCAGCTTGTGTCTGACGGGTGTTTCTGTTGGGCACAACTCTGAGTGGAATCATAAGTGCCAGCTTGTTCGAACACTGTCCGTAGTAGTGTCGATAGTAAAGAGATAGTTCTGCTACTTTTCTTCGATGTTTAAGGCTATCAAGGTCTTTAGTCAACTCTGGGATATCCACAAGACGGACTGCTCTTCTCTGTATAGAGTATAATATCTTGAGCAAGTGTTTGGGTGCCGAGCTCCACATATGGGAATAGTATTCCAGAGATGGTCTTATCTGAGCCTTGTAGAGCAGTAAGAGCTTTTGTGCTGCTGCCTTGGCGATTTTGGGGACGTCATTACGCCAAACATGTTGTTTTCTACGTTGATGTCCAGAAAGCTTATAGATAAGGAGAGTCAGTGTTTGTCCTGTCATTGATAAGTCAGGTCCTGCGGTGTTTGTTTTTTTTTGAGAACACAGCTGCTTGAGTCTTTCCTGCGTTAAACTTGACATTGTTTTCATCAACTCATTCCACGATGGCGTTCATATCCTCATTGATCGCAGCAATCTGATTTTCGAGCTCGCGTTGGGAACGAGCAGCGGTCATTGGAGTCCACGACATGAATGAGGATATAAAAGTGCTGTCGTCTGTAAAGCTATAAATAGAACTATTTGTCATGTCTAAGAGATCGTAGATATAGAGCAGGAACAGTGTGGGAGATAATATACACCCTTGAGGAACTCTGGCATTGATTTTAAATTCCTCCGAGAGATGTCCATCAATACCAACTTGGATGCTTCGATCTCTTAAGAAGTTGGAAAGCCATAGAAGCAGTGCTGGTTTTAGTCCGTATGCTGTCAATTGGCTTAACACCCTATCAAATGCTTTGGCTATGTCGAGAGCCACTATGCCTGCCGATTCGAGATATTTTAAGAGCTGTTCGTTGATCAGTTCCTCCATGACTTTGGACATGGTGGGAACTAAGGCAATTGGACGGTAGTTATTTGGAGTCGGTTTTTACCTTCCTTTGGGATTGTTATCACTTGAGCGCATATCCAGCAAGAAGGGAAGCATGCAGATAGAGAGAAAAGCCTGCATATTGGAGTTGTTAGTTCAGCAGCACATTTCTTAAGCACTATTGCTGAACGCCATCTGGACCTGTGGCCTTGTTAGTGTCTAGGCTTTTAAGTATTCGTTTCACTTTGCGTTGGCTAGATACATCATCATTAGCATCATCAGTTTAATCGTCTCCTGATGATGCTAACATGGTTAGCGAAACGCGCGTCGAGTGCAATAATTCTGTTTCGGTATTGTGGATAAAACTCCGTTTTAGTTTGTCCACCTATCCAACTCCATCGTCCTCTAAAGCGTTTCCTCGCAAAGTGTGGCATTATAAACATGCAAACTGGAGTGAACTTCATGACTTTTTCTTGTCATTCCCTTGGAGGGACGTCTGTTTTAAATCCAACGATCCATCTGTAATTGCTGAATCCATTACAGAAGTCATTCTCATTGGGATGGAGACCTAAATCCCTTTCTCTAATAAACGATCCTACCCTGGAAAATCATGGTTTAACGAAAGGTGTACTCAGGCGGTTTCCAAAAAGAACCAAACTTATCGCAAACGGCACAACAGCCCTTCGGTTATAACTTACAAGTTTTTGGGTTTTCTCTTCACTACCGTTTTGAATTTGTTATATAGAGCCTCTGTGGCTCTGGCTCCAGGATGTAAACAGCACAAGTGCTAGTTTAGTGACCCTAACGTTTACATCCTGGAGCCTGAGCCGAAGAGGCTCTATATAACAAATTCAAAACGATAGTGGAGAGAAAACCCAAAAACTTGTAAGTTAAAACATGAATCCTCCACAACAATATAGAACATATCTACATCAAAGGTATGAGTCTTAACCCTTCGGTTGTTTCACGCCGAGCTTTTCTGGATGCACGAAATACCTGCAAACTAATTATTGATCAATCCAAAGCTGATTTTGGTCAGAGAGGTCGCGAGAAGCTTTTGAAGGGTCTGAACGGCTCAAAATCATTTTGGGGATTTGCAAAGGCGATCGGGAAAAACTTTTTATCTTCAAATTTTCCACCACCATTGCGCGAAGACAATTCCGTTTCAGTGACTGCAAAGGAAAAGGCAGACTTGTTTGCCTCAATGTTTGCACGAAATTCCACCCTTGATGCACAAGGAAAGACTCCACCAATGTTGCCTAGCATCGCCACAACAATGCCAGAAATCGTTTTCAAGCAAAAAAAGATAAAAGGGTTCGTCGTCTTGACTGCTCAAAGGCCGCTGGACTGGATGGAATTCCCCCCATTGTTCTCAAACAGTGCGCACTGGAGCTGACACCTATTCTAACCAAACTATATACCTTATGCTACAATAGAGGTATTTTCCCAGCCCTCTGGAAAGGCGCTAGAGTGCAACCTGTACCTAAGAAGGGAAAGAAAAATATTACCAGTAACTACCCTCCAATATCTTTAACCTCAGTAGTGGCCAAGGTAATGGAAAAAGTCATAAACACCGAGATCCTAAAATATCTTGAACATAACAACATAATTTCTGACAGGCAGTATGGATTTAGAGCGAAGCGCTCAACAGGAGATCTGATGTCCTATATAACACACATCTGGAATTCAACCCTGGAAAAACACAAAGAGTCCCGAGTTGTTGCTCTTGAGATATACAAAGCCTTCGACCGGGTATAGCACCAATCACTCCTGGACAAACTCTCAGCTTATGGCTTTCCACCGGCTCTGCATACACTATTGTCTAGTTTTTGGATAAAAGGAGTATTCAGATCGTTATCGATGGTGTCTCGTCCGAGGCCTTTGCCATCAATGCTGGTGTTCCGCAGGATTCGGTTTTGTCTCCAACTTTGTTCCTGCTGCACATAAATGACCTACTAAAGCTTACTGAAAACCCCATTTATAGCTATGCAGACGAAAGCAGTCTTGTGTCATCCTTTTCTTCTGACAAACCATTATCATCGGTCACTCTGGGACAACTAAGAAGACAAGAGGCTGACTCAATTAATCGAAACTTAAACACAATTCTTGAATGGGGATCCAACAATCTTGTAACCTTCAACGCCAAAAAGACACAGACTGCTGTGTTCTCCCGGAGAAAAACTAAGGGAAACTACCTTGACATCATCATGGATGGGGAACTTCTTTCTCCATCCTCCAATCTTTTGCTTCTTGGAATAACCGCAAGCACTAACTCTTCATGGCATGAGCATGTCCGAGGTCTTGCCAAGTGTGCCTCTCAAAAACTGGGTGTACTTTTCCGTGCCAAAAAATACTTCAGCTCCCATCAGCTGCTTACACTCTATAAAGCGCAAATCAGACCTACTCTGGAATATTGCTCTCACATTTGGAGTTCTGCTCCCAAACATACTCTCGCGCTCTTAGACTCCATCCAGAACCGAGCTGTTAGACTTATTAACGACGAAACACTGACTCGTTCCCTTCACACCTTGGAACATAGGCGGATGGTGGGTGATGTCTCCCTTTTTTACCGATATTATCACGGAGAGTGTTCCACCGAACTGACACTCTGAGTCCCTCCAGTGCCAGCTTTGTTCGTACCATACGACGAGCTAGAAGCTCTCATCCATATTATGCTCTTCAACAGAGCACACCCAGAACCAGCCTCTACCAAAATTCTTTCTTTTGGCGTGTGACGAGTATCTGGAACTCCTGACCAACCGAGTTGTTCCCTGTTGGCTACCGTCTAAACATCTTTAAGTAAAGAATCCATCGGTATCTTTCCTCCTCACCGTTTCCTACTTGCCGTGCCCATTAGGGTATTTTAGGCAACGCCTTTGCAAGTGGACTGGAACAAAAATATTTTGATTTATGATCATCATCGAAGTATGTCAGTTAAAATCAGATCATGTATTTATCCTTACTGTTTTTTTATTACAAATGATCCACATGTAGATATTTGAAGGTACTTAGGCCGATTGTCATCGGAATTAAAATTAATATTTGTGTCGTGCCTAAATCTGACGTGCTTTAAAATGTATTAATTTTGTATGTTGATATCTTATGTTGACAACACATACGTTTGATAGAGGCATTCAGAATAAATGAGAAAGTTTTATATTTCAATTAAAACTAATTTATGATAGGGTAGAAAATATTTACTTATTTGTTTGTACTATATATAGAATAAAATTATAAAGAAATCACGCAACCTTATTGACCCTATTAGAACGGTTTTTGCTTTCGAAATCTAATATCAACGACCCGTCAAGGAAATTGGATCGAATCAAACCCAAAATCGCCAAATATTCCAAACTTTTACCGACGAACCATACATTGATCGCTTCTTCATGTCGGGAATACGTAATGTATAAAAAGGAAAGTCACCCGTGTTAAAATTCTGTTCATTCGGTTCAACTAACGCAATAAGGTACTAAACGTTGTACGGATGCAAATTTTCGTTACACAATTAATTTATTGGTGAGTTCGTGATTCCGTGGATTTATTGCCGTTGCCAATACACCTGAATCTATAAATTCAATTGTAGATGATCACTTGTAACTAAGCCTGGCATGCAAGGGGGACGTTCGAATATTTCAGATGTACCATCGCGAATTAGAACATTTTAAGCCAGACGTATTTGTCCATTCTTACCCACTTATTGATGTCTTTAGTCATTATTATTATTATTATTCTTATTATTATTTCTGACTGGCCTATTTTTTTGCTCACCGGTTGGGCCAAAATTAATTGTTTGCATTACTGGGAGAGGATTTTTTTTTATAGTGCCCCGAATATAGAAATGTCAAATTGCAAACATAAATATTCTAAATTTTTCAAAAATTAAAAAAGAAAAATATATATAAAAACAAGAAATACTAAACGAACCTACTTAAGTACAGACACACGTCTTTCTTTTGGCAACGCGAAAACTATCTAATACCATACATGGTGTATCTTTATCTTATTGCACATCAACAGATTTGTATGAAAAATGTATATCTTTCATTAGACGGGCAAAAAACTAATAACTTTCTATTGAATTCATTATTTTGAGTCCATATCAAGAATGACATTTTTCCTTTCGGTTTTACTTAGTATTTGTCGCGCTGGACGAAAAATAAAATATCGATCCCAATCAACGATTTTTTTTTCCATCATTGATCAACTCTCAATAATTATTGTCATGTTTCGTCATTAACAGGATGCGACGCTGTTGCTAGATCTACAGTTTTAGCAGAAGATCTGATCTTTCCCAATGTGGACTATTGTACTGAGAGGTTGAACTACCGTTTTTGTTTAAAATTTTGACAACTAGAATAAGTGCTGTGTACCAGGGTGTAAGGGAAACTACACTAACGCGCCTAAAGTTCTTGTTTTGAGGCTTTCTGAGTGCAGATGCATCGCTGCAAAAATTACTTAAAGCTCTCCTCAGAAACAACCCTGAGGTGAACAAAAATTCATTCAATTGTGTGGTGCATGGAATGGCTTCGGAACCAGTCATAAAACAGGTACTGTTGTTTTTTAGATTTTTCGAGCATATCTGATCAAGAATCAGATGCAACCATAGACATATAAAAAAAAATTAACGTCCATGGCCGTAAAAGCGCCATTTTTCCATAGATCACGTATGGTCGCATTCTGACGAGCGCGAGTAATTAGCACGTCCGTCCGGTGATCGTCGTTTGTCTAGCACGGCAGACTTTCGTAAATTTCACCGTCAACTTGGTTTCCTTCCCCGTGTATAATTACTCCCTCGAAATGGGCAAAATATTTATTCTTGGACGCTCTTTTCTTTCAACTAATTACCTGAAAACCTAATTTGCCGATTCTTGGGATCGCCACTGCCATTATTATTATTATTATAGGCGAAGAAACGGCCAAACGGTGATTTCCTTTTGCATATCTTTTTTTTATAAATGATTTCTTATCATGATTCTGATCTACATAACTGATATCGTTCGAATTTGCTCTATTCGCCGACACGGCGTCGCAACGGCGACGCCGCGACGGACACCTCTATAGATTATTAAAGAGGAGAGAGATGGATACAATTCGAATTAAAAAAATGTGCCTGAAAGGAACATGCATATCGTTGATATTTTGAGTCGTGACGCATTAGATTCAATAATAAATACTCAGTATTTAGACGAGCAGTTATAAAGTTTTTCAATCGTGTCTATTTCTTCAGAAAATGAAAAACGGTTGAGCGCTGTTATTGATCAAGATGAAGACCTTCATACAATCAAATATTATGCTTAATACGGTTGGGCAATTGTTACGGGTGGAAATTCTTCTATTTATAAAAGTCATTTTAGGAAGGAATATCGTTTGGTTAATCATCTCTATTGTCTTTTTCTTCGATAAGGCCGATCCTGTAACGAATTTAGTTGAATGACAGTCGATAGTTTTTGACGTGATTACAGATTTTTTTTTGTTTATTAATCTAGTAGGATGAGGGAAAACAGAAGAAACGGTTGTTGTTGATTCTGTGAGGCGTTTGTTTTGTCATTAGCCGACGAAAATTCCCTGGGTGAGAAGTAGTTCCCGAGTAGTTTTCCATTTTTAGACGAAATAGGATGGAAGCCGCTTGAGACTCTCAAGAGAGAGATAGTTTGTAGAAGTAGTAATTTCTACCAACCGCCGTTATGGCAATAAGTTCATTTATTTCTTCAAGATACCCAGGAAGGTTTTGGTGAACCCCAGTTCACAAGTGGGTAAGCTGTTTAAGGTTGTTTTGAATGTAGAATTTCAATTAGATTATTGGGGCCGAGTTTTGGCATTTCCGTTATTTTCATGTTAGGTTGCTGTTATGGATTAATTTCCATTTTATGGCTCTAGTAGCGGGATTCTAGTCGTGGAATTCTAGTAGCGGAGTTCTAATAGCGGAGTTCTAACTGCGGATTCAAGTCGTGGAATTCTAGTTACAGAGATCTAGTTGCGGATTCCCTGTAGGGTTGTGAGAACCACATTTTACTTGGAACCTGAGACATTAGGCCACTCAATAGTTTTGGATTTACAGAGAAAGATGATGGTCAATTTATGAACATAGTTTACAGGAGGTCCCATGTCAAGATAAGTTTTAACTTTTAGTCAACATTAACGTTCATCTGTCAGAGTTGTGCCAGAATTTCTAACTCCGCCGTAGAGACTAACAAAATTTAGTACTCAAACAGTATTTTTAACAGCTTTTATATTTTCTTTAGTATATATTAACAATTATCTCAATTCACTAGAGTATATATAATACCTTTTGTGAAGTGTAACTACGCCGGCATAGTTCCATTACTTTCTTCTTTCGGGTACTAGATTTATGGATAATCTCTAGTGCATTTTATAACCGAGGAAGTTTATTCATTCTAATTTTTCCTTTATTTTGGCATTGATATTAAAACGTAACATAGCATTTTGAGGGTTACGGGTTCTGTTTGAAATTTGCAACTCGGGCTTATGTAAAGGCTATTCTAACCGAGTTGAATTAACTTAGAATAGTTTATGTGATAAAGTCAGGGAATTTTTATCACCGTCTAGGTTGCAGGTTACAGCAGAGCGTTACGGAGAAGTGAATTTTCTAAATTTTATAACCTTTTACTTGACACCTTTCAAAATTTTAAATTAGACTGTCAAGTTGACAAGGGGGGTGAGTCTAGTTAGACAGTTTTTGTAAATAGGAATTCTCTTATAAGGCTAGAGGAGCTTGCTCTTATTTCTCTCCAAAATAAAAGTATTGGCCTCACCTTACTTTGTGTGAATTTAAGAATCCAGATCTTGTGTGGTAATTGTGTGTAGGTAGCGTAGACTACGACAGGTAATAATTATTTCCTTAATTTGATATTCGAGTTTGTACTCCGTTACTTTTAATTCCAAGTTTTTTTTTACTGTGTCCGCATAAACAACGATAGGGCTTAGCCAACAAAAGTAAACTTGGTGGCGTCCAACCCCGACTTGGACTTTATCCTATTTTGATTTAATGCCATATCCAGGTACATCATTTTTGAACTTGTTAGTGGGAAAAAAAACTTCCAACCACCCTGAGCCGAGCTAGCCCAGGTGTTTGTTTGCAGGCTGTGCTGATAGAACTATACGAAGTCTGGTATTGTCCGAATTTCAAGGTATACATCTGATTATAGTTTATTTATTTGGAAATTCTTAATTTGATAGCAATTCGTCGTTCAGCGCCATCTGCCGAGTATTTTTCTCTTTAAATTGAGATGAATTGAACAACAACGCGTCCAATTTCAAATCAGAATTTAGCAGTAGTTCTAATTAGATTACAAGCAGTAAAGAGAGTTATAATTGGATTATCATAACACAATTCAGAATTTTCTTTACCAGAACCGACGCGACGCCGCCGTGGCGACGCGACGTTGTTTCGATAAAGCCATCTTAAAACTGAGTTGGCAACATTGGAATGACGTCGCGTATTCGATGATAAAAATAAGCTTGGTAACATTAGGTTTAAATTGACAATCAGTGATGCCACAGCTACTGACTTATTGGCTTTTAAAATAATAAACTTTTCAGTGATGAAAATTTTACATTGTCCTATATTGAGATAAACCTACTTTTATGACGCCAGAGGCGCCCGGTTAAGCAGTAATTCCCCGCGCAATTGCAATTAAGAAGTTACAAGGTTGCCAATGTATGCGGAATTTTCTGAAAGTCAGTTATATTTGTTTTTCTCCAAAACATATCCTGCTTTTTTTTTTCTCTTGAAATTTATAATAATTTTCTGTGTGTTAGTTGTGATTTGTGCGTTGCAGGTGCCTCTTGATTTATTTATTCAGATCCTATTGTAATATGATATAAAATGATACCCCACTCAAAACAATTATTTAAGCATTACATATTGACTCTATGTTTCTATGCCTATTTTTCAAAACATACCGACGCTTTTGAAACCTGAATAGTAAATAGTTTCATTATTATCGATTTCAATAGATTTGCCAACACCTAGTTAATCTGCTGTTTGGGTTAGTTTGGGTTATTCATGTCTCGTGGTGTTGACAAATCTGTTTGAAATGGCAGTAATGCTAATGCGCATATGTGAAGTGATGGGAGTATTATTATACTTGAGAGTATTTGCGTTGTACTTTCTTACCTAACATTATCTAATGTATTAGGCGATCCCTCTAGAACGTGACGCAAGAGTTTCATTTACAATAAATAAAAAAGCAAAATTAATATGCCAAGGCAACAAACTAACAATAAATCTTTCGTTTTTCAGTTCAGAAGTGTCTGTTCTTAACAGACTGTTCTCAACATTACAAGCAACCAGTGGAGCCCATGAGGGGCCCCTTGTACCTCATCATACAGGGTCACTCGAAAGTCAAGACTTACAATAAAGGCAATATATGTGCCCACGTACATTAATAAATACTGGCCATTAAAGTTTGATATTTTACAACAATTATTCCTCAAATCCTCAAGCAGGGATTTCTAGATATTCTTCAGGGTTTACATCAGGGTATTATCTCAAGAAAATTGTTGACCAAAAAATAGGTTTATTGGCCAGCAACCAGTAGTATTGTTTTAAATTGCTTCAAAGTCTAATGCGAAACATCCATATCAAGTGCATAAAAAAACCTGAGAATCATGATAGAAAGTAGGGATTGATTTTAGATCCATGAACCCCCTAAATTTCATTGTGATCGTATTATTTTAATAACTTTATTGTTCTAAATACAAAACCTGAAATTCCAGATCACATTACCCTGCAGCAAATGAAATGATAAAGCGGACTATTCAGACTGTAAAAGGATTATGAGTTAAATCCTATGAAGGAGAAAATGATCCTTTCCTGGCAATTTTAGACTAACCCAAAGGTTATTGAGCACTCGTCCAGCGATTATTTAAACCCTAAGTATTCAGAGAGGAATGTTAGAGGGAACTTAGAAATCAAACAGGAAAAACATAATTGGATTGCCCGAGAATTTCCTAGATCACCACGCCAAAATTTCATGCTGCAGCATATTATATGTGGGTTGATGGTATTTTGAATGTTGTTTATAGCTATTGGCTAATGACTGATCCCTGAAGTATTTCAAGGGATTGGCGCAAGCTGGATGAGAGATGACGTCTGACTCTGACACGGCACCTTCTGGCAGATAGGAAATAATTGCCATGGATTTTCCACCTCATCAGGGTGGTTAGTATGGAAGATATACTGATTCAGCCGAAGGCCTGGGAGAGTTCTAGGTCTGCTGTCTGATGCGAAATGAGTTTTGGTTGTCAATCTCCAGTTTCACCAGATCAGGTCAGTGGGTCTACTTTGGAATTGAGAGGTATGTTAATGACTTCAAAAAGAGGTGCGTGTTACAATGGCTACGCCGTCTTCTGCATATATCCCTACTGTCAATCAGCCGAGTTTCATTATATTTGATATTCGATGTGATTTTTTCTCGTTATCATTAATGAAATTGACGATTTGAAAGTATAGATTGTGCTCCTGTTCCTACAGCATGTACTTTTTTTATGACAGTGGCACACACATTAAAGGGAGACCCTATGGCGCTCGACGAGCGGTGTGTGCGCGAAGATGTTTATTGACACGGTTCTTGAATTAGGGGGAAACAGATGTCCTGGGAGTGAGTTCCACAGTGATGCAGTGAGCCAGACAAAGGAGTTCTTGTAAAGCGATATTCTAGGTGCTTCCAGTTGTACGACGAACTGGTGCGCTCTTGCCGTCTGTCGTGACTGTCTGACAGGCGTTGCCAGAGGCGGGATGAGTCGGGTTAAATCCTGGGAACATCTGCCGTGAAAGTATCTGTAAAACAGGGACATCTCGGCCACATGTCTGCGGTCTTGCAGACTATCCAGATTCCGGGTCAACTCCGAGTCGCCAATGAGACGCACAGCTCTCTTCTGAATGGAATCCAGTAGCTTTAGGGTGTGCTTTGGTGCGGCACCCTAGATGTGTGAGCAATATTCTGAGCAAGGTCTTATTTGCGCTTTGTAGAGCAAGAGCAACTGCTGCGGGTATACAGTTTTCAGCAGTCCGATTAACGAGGATGAAGGAATGGTCGATCCTACCATGATGACGTCAGGGCCCGCCGTATTGGCCCTCTTGGTAAAAGTGGCTGCGTGGGTCTTTGCTTCATTGAACTGAATCAAATTTATGTCTCCCCAAGTTTGAACTTTCTCCAGGTCTTGATTAATTGCTGTAATCTGCTCCTGTCTGCGGTGATAAGACTCAGTCGCTGGTAAAGGTTTTTCTGATCTAAAGTGGGAAACAAGGGTACTGTCATCTGCAAAACTGTAAACAGGATTATTCATTTCGGTTAACAGGTCATTAATATAGATGAGGAACAGAGTTGGTGAAAGAATTGCGCCCTGAGGCACACCCGCGTTAATGGTGAATGTGTCGATCACCTGCTACGTGCAGGGATCGGTTCTTAAGAAAACTGGCAAGCCAGTTGCAGAGAGAGGTTGGCAGTTTGTTGAGCAGTCCGTCATGCCAAACTTTATCCAATGCCTTCGAAATATCCAACGCAATCGCTCGCGACTCTCCGTAGTTCTCAATTGCCCTACTCCATCTATGTGTGCAATAGACCAATATATCTCCTGTCGATCTCTCTATGCGAAAGCCGTATCGATTATCACTGATTATTCTGTTGTTTTCGAGGTACTTGAGTAGATGCTGATTGACTGCACGTTCCATGACTTTGGAGATTATTGGAAGCAAGGCAATTGGGCGATAGTTTGAGGGCGTTTTCTTGCCTTTTTTGGAACAGGTTGCGCTCGAGCGACTTTCCAAAAAGTCGGTTGAATCCGTTTTCCGTAAGACAGAGAAAAAAGCCTGGAAAAACGGGTGTTAATTCGTTGGCGCAGTTCTTTAACATAACACGTATTCCGTCTGGTCCTGATGCCTTTTGTGTATCTAGTTCTTTAAGGATTTCACGAATATCACGGTGATGAAACTTGACTTCTGCCATGGTAGTGTTGATGTTCGATATGGCGGGGAGAGCCTTGCCTTGGGGGACGTCTAAGGTAGAGTGCGATGAGAACATTTTGGCGAGCATGTTTGCTTTTTCCTTGATTGTAGTCGCCGTGATGCCACGCTTGCCTGTCAAAGGTGGGAGAGACGTTTTTATAAAGCTATTACTTACTGCCCTTGCTACCGACCAGAAATTCCTGCAGCCACTGGGGCATTGCAAAAGTTTATTCCTGATCCTTTGATTGTGGTTGTCTTTAGTTTCGTCGATCACACGCTTGCATTCGTTTCTCGCTTCGACAAAATAATTGCGATTTTCAGCGGTCTGATTTTGTTGCCAGTACTTGTAGGCTTGCTGTTTCCTACCTACAGCTCTTCCGCATCTTCTGTCGAACCAGGGCTTTCCTTTTGACGGTAACTTGATGGAATTTGGGATGTATGCTTCCATTCCTGAGGAGATTACTTTACGGGCGATAGAGACAACATATAAACTTGGTTAATCTCTTGATGGTGAACTTGAGCCACATGACGTCAAGGTTGTTCGGTTCGAGTGTTTCCTCGCGGTGACATGAAAGGTCGCTTCGGACAAAAAGGCATATTCCGAACTTATGTCTAAATCGGGTATGTAAGTCGTAACCATGAGAGGGGTAGTTTACTGTTGTTGTTGTAGAACATACTTGTGTTTCTGCAAGGGCTAGTATGTGTGGTCTATTTGCTTGTAGATGTTGGTGTACCGAATTTATGTTTGTATTTAGGCCTCGTATGTTGCAGAAATCTATTCTAAATTGGTTGGGTATCTTTGATGTTTGTGAAATGCGGAATGAAGGGCTCCCAGGGCCACCCAGCGCCCGGAGATCCGAATGGCCGGTGAGTTTACTTCCGCAATATTTTAATCCTGGAAGCACCATCATGTCCATATATTCCTACTGTGGAAACCGGAGCCACCAGCGCGGAAGCGGGACGTGATTCAGAAAAACCACCTAGCGCTTCTCAATTCTGGTGGGGTGGTCTTTCACCGGAACGATGCGAGTAGGAGTATGCATCTCCTTCTTTGGTGGTTCCTAGTCTTGCAGGGGTAAGAATGGGGTTTGTTGGGTCACTCCCCAGTGATCAGCTCCAGACTTTGTAATTTGGTGTTTTCCAGCCTGGAGGAGGACGATGGGATTTAATGGGCCACACCCCGTGGCAACTCGGAATTGTGGGGGCGTCACTCCCCATAATCAAAGTGCTCTCACCAGTTTGACTTTCCTGCCTGCTAATACAATGCAGCCCCTCTTGTCACAAACTTTGCACATTTCGCTTCATACTAATCTTATAAAAATAACTTATATGACAAAGGGTTTACTTCTACGTGACTCTGTTGCCAAATTTAACAAATATCGATCAAAATTAGACTTTGTTTCAACACGATCTTATGTGCTTTATCATTTTTATTTCGATATTCAAAATATTCCTTTGTTTAGGTGTAAAGCTCGATCATTCCTTAAAATCGAAATCTCAAATAGTCAAAGTTCAATATGATATGCATTATCAATTTTTTAAATGACACAGCCTGTATATGTCATAGGTTTCTAAATTATCATTCGCATGTTTCATTTCATGCTAATCCTATAATATTAACTGATATGACAAAGGGTCTACTTCTACGTGACTTTCTCTGTTGCCAAATTTAAGAAATATTGATCAAAATTAGACTTTGTTCCAACATGATCTTATGTGCTTTATCATTTTTAATTTGATATTCAAAATATGTCTTTGTTTAAGTGTAACGCTCGATAATTCATTAAGATCAACATCTCAAACAGTCAAATTTCAGTATTATACACATTATCAATTTTTTAAATGGCACAGCCTGTATATGTCATATGTTTCTCAATTATCATTTGCACATGTCGCTTCATACTAATCTTATAATAATAACTTATATGGCAAAGGGTCTACTTCTACGTGACTCTGTCACCGAATTAATATTCGGTGACTCTGCTGCCAAATTTAAGAAATATTAATCAAAGCACGATAATTCATTAAAATCGTAACATTATTCATCCACTTTTTCACTGTATCTTTCAAACGTTTCTTAATTGTCATTCTGCTTGCATGTGACACTGTTGCCAAGCTTTTTAATTAACAATCTAATACCTTTTTTTGTATCAACCTGGCTTTCGGTAATCAAAATAAACCGAAAAAATCCCAAATAATTTAATAACGTATTGTTTTTGGCGCGAATTTGGGTTTGGGTAATAAAATATATTTATTTGTATTTATATTTTGATGTAAGAGATGCACCAATATAGGCCTAAAATATTTAAAATTTAGGCCTGGTTGTACAAAGCCAGCTTAAGCTCAGTTCAATATGAATAACGTGAGCTTAAGGTCAAGTTAGTTTTACCCATAAATATTAAATGCATTATTGTCTTTCATATTCGATAGCTAAACTGGCTTAACTTAAGGCCAGATTTTTGTATGAATTTATAAGAAATAGCGTGGTTTTTGCAAAAACGCTCAAATACCGACTTGCCACTAACCGCGACTAGGAAAATTTAAACTATTAATTTCGAGAAATGCAACATCGATGATTGACAGTGACATTTTTACAGTTTTTTTCCAGCGAATAGTTGCGAACCGGTCTTCTGTATTTGCTAATTGAGAAAAGGGAGTTTACGCGTAAAAACAAAATGAATTTATTTGTATTTAATTAATTATGGAATTATCATAAAAAGTGTTGAATGATAAATATTTACTTAAGGTATGAAGTCTTAAGAGTCCATATGTTTCATTTACGTTTCACATTAGATAAACGTATTAAAATTAGAACTCTTAATTAGGGCAAAAGGCCTGCCAGTAGATTATGTGTCAACGGCTCTAGATTTATTTATAAATTTTAGCGCACTTTAGCAATAGAGAACAAAGAGACAATAAATCTTACAGGTCGCAATGGTGGGCAACTCGTTCTGGAAAATTCCAAAAAACTCTTATCTAATCTAATCTAATCCCTGAATACATTGTGAGCCTTCAACTGCAACATGCTTAAGGGTTTTTGCAGTTTTTTTAGCAATTTTGTCTGAGCTTCAATTTTCTCAGTATTTTTAATGCAAAACTCCTGCCACAAAAATAAATAATTTAACTTACCAAATGGTATATGTATCCACTTATCATGTTAATTTTAGTCATTAATCCATGACTTTGACACATGACCCTGGACTATAGGGCAGCCAAATCAGTTCTAATATAACATAGGCCACTAATATCTAAGAAGTCTAAGCAGAAAAATTATGCGTCTCGCTTTGATAACGTTAATAGTATTAGGAGTCTTAATAAAATTCCTTTTACCCATGCCATTTTTCCTAACAATCTGATCAAATTTCCTGATAGCGTTTAATTAGCGCTTCTCGGATTTTAGAAATCATTTGCTGCTGATTTTAAATCATAGAAACGGTTTTCAGTTAACGTTTTTCATTTGGGTTCACGCAAAAATGACATAAAAAAGAATACCCACATATTAATGTCCAGAAGTAGGGATTTAAGCAGTGAGATCTCGGAAACTAAAGAAGATATGAATGTCGGGGTCAAATAAAGTTGTAGAAATTTTTGTTAATAAAATGATTCTAACTGTTAGGGATTTCGTACATTTTTAAAAATCTGAAAAGCATTTTTAGAGCAATCGATCACTTATTCAGTTAAATTTAGATTATGACTGTTCCAGTTTCATTAACTATAATTAGTTCCATCTTTTCTTATGACCGCCATTTTGAATTTTAGAAAGCACAGCTTTTTGTAATACGCCTACGTAGTTTGATTACGGGGAGTGACGCCCCCGCCATTCCGAGTTGCCACGGGATGTGGCCCATCAAATCCCATCGTCCTCCTCCAGGCTGGAGAACACCGAAGTACAAAGTCTGGCAATGACAGTTTGTGGCAAGAGTGTCTCCATTGTATTAGCTGGCAGGAACGTCAAACTGGTGAGAGCAATTTGATTACGGAGAGCGACACCCCCGCCATTCCGAGTTTGCCACAGAATGTGGCCTATCAAATCCCATCGTCCTCCTCCAGGCTGCAGAACACCAAAGTAAGCATATCACTGTCAGACTAGGGACCACCAAAGGAATGAGTCTGAGGCCGATGCTTTCAGTAAAAACGGCCCTAGATGTTAGATGCATAGGCCTACTCGCATCGTCCGGTGAAAGACCACCCCACCAGAACTGGGAAGTGCTAAGTGGTTTCTCCGAATCACGTTCCGCTTTCGCGCTGGTAGATTCGGGTTCCACAGTAGGAATATATGGACATGATGGTGCTTCCAGGATCAAAATATTCCGGAGGCAAACCAATTTAGAATGGATTTTTACAACATAAGAGGCCTAAATACAAACATAAATTCGGTACACCAACATCTACAAGCAAATAGACCACACATACTAGCCCTTACAGAAACACGAGTATGGGTTAGTTTGGGTTAGGTTGGGTTGTGTAAGAAGAATATCAACGCCAATAATTATTTCTGGATTACCCAGGTGACATTTTTGACGAAGCTTCTTGCGCTGTTTCTCTCACCTCTGGTGGAGTGGAAGAAAACTCAACATCGATGTTTATATTTTGGAATAAAGATTTATAAGCAGGTTTAAAACTTTTGGTTATAAGTCAGTACTGTCAAAACAATACAAATAAGCTATTACCAAGGCAACTTTAATAATTGCCGATAGCGTGTAATGTTTCTAAAATTTGTAAACCTTGTACTTTCCGATTTTAATAAGTTTTTAATATCTTACAGCGGTCCTATATATATGCGCGGAAAAAAAGTAAGATTTTAGCAAAGTTCACACCTTGCACTAAAATTTAGTACTTTTTCCCTTGTATAATAGATAACTATTATTTCCCTAACCCAAATTGGCTCATAACTGAACGTTATTAAATTACTTGGGATTTTTTTTTGGTTTGGTGTGATTAACGAAACTAAGGACGAACACAATCAGAGAACCAGGAATAAACTTTTGCAATGCCCCAGTGGCTCCAGGAATTTCTGGTCGGTAGCAAAGACAGTAAGTAATAACTTTACAAAAATTTCTCTTCCACCTTTGACGGACGAACGCGGCGTCACGGCAACTACAGCTAAGGAAAAAAGCAAACATGCTCGCTGAAATGTTTTCATCACCTTCTACCTTAAACGTCCCACATTGCAAGGCTCTCCCCACCATATCCAACATCAACACTGCCATGGCAGAAGTTAAGTTTCACCACCGTGACATTTGTAAAACGCTCAAAGAATTAGATACGCAAAAGGCATCAGGGCCGGATGGAATACCTGCCATCGTGTTAAAGAACTGCGCTAACGAACTAACACCCATTTTTTTCAGGCTTTTTTCTCTGTCTTACCGAAAGGGGATTTACCCATCTTCTTGGAAAATCGCTCGAGTATAACCTGTTCCAAAAAAGGCAAGAAAATTACGCCCTCAAACTATCGCGCAATTGCCTTGCTTCCAATAATCTCCAAAGTCATGGAACGTATAGTCATTCAGCAAGTACTCAAGTACCTCGAGACAAACAGAATAATTACCGATAACCAATACGGCTTCCGCAAACAGAGATCGACAGAAGATAATATATTGGGCTATGTCACTCATATATGGAGTCAAAGTCAAAGACAAAATATGCCTTATTGTTGTGAACAAAATAATTGTTATAAACAAAGCCTACTTAAAAGTAATAATACCTAAAACAAAGAAAATAAAAACCTATACTAATCATTACGTAAACATGTCAACAGAAAAGGCAAAGCGGACATAGAGAGAGAAAAATTCAAGACATAATCCTTTTTACATAATATTACAACATCGCTAAAATACATCGCTGTAAAATTCAGAGAGTGCATAATACGCTCGGTCAACCAAGAACCCCCTCAAAAGATGTTTAAGCACTCTCACCGTTGTCGCCCCTTTGATGTTTTATGGAAGGTGATTGAATATTTTAATACTTTCATAAAAAACTGATTTTTGTGTAAGAGTGGATGTAGGGATGGGAAGATTCAGATTGTTCTTTTGACGTGTAATGTACCTAGGATGTTCCGTACTAAATTTGTGCCGATGTTTAAAAATGAGGCAGGCAATTTCTTCAATAGAAATGCACGTGATTGTAAGTATTTTCTCTCTGGGGAACAGGGAGCGGCATGAATCCCAGTATTTGGCCCCACAGATGTAACGCAATGCGCGTTTTTGGAGAACAAATAGCGTTTGCATTAAGTAATTGCTTGAATTTCCCCAAAAACGTATGGCATAGCGAAGCCGCGATTCTATCAGGGCATAGTATACAGCCCTGCCAACTCCTTGGCCAAGCTCCTGAACAGTCACCCTGACAACAAAACAACCAGACGAAATCCTGCTCGCAAGAGTGGTAATATGTTCCTCATATTTAAGGCCACTCTCTATTGACAAACCGAGAAACTTGCAACTAGGATAGTTCTCAACCAAGGTACCTCCAGTGCCAGTCATGGCCACATCCTCCATGACACAACCAAAGCAGACCAGCCTGGTCTTCTTGAAATTCATCGACAAGAGGTTGGCGTCAAACCAATCCCTCACCCTGTGAAGGTCCCCCGACAGAGTCGTGTGCAAAGATTTGTTATCTGTGCCATGCCAGAGCAGCGTCGTGTCATCAGCGAAAATAGTAAATCTCCCCTGAACATCAAGAGAAGCAAGGTCGTTTACATAAAGGAGAAACAGGATTGCTCCCAGGACCGAGCCCTGCGGAACTCCCAACGCAACCGATCCATACTTGGAGTGGCTAGAACCCACAAACACCCTCTGACAACGGCCCCGCAAATAAGAGGAAAACCAGGACAAGGTCACGCCTCTGAAGCCATAAAAAATGCAGCTTCCGAAGCAGAACCTCATGACTCACGCAATCAAAAGCTTTCGACAAGTCACAAAAAACCGCAGCGGAAGCTCCACCCTCATTTATTTGACAATAGAGCTGGTGAAAGAAATTATACATGGCATCATTCGTGCCCATACCTCGTTGGAAGCCAAACTGAGTCTTGCTAAGTATGTTGTTTGATGTTAAGAACGACATAACACGGTATTTGACAAGCCTTTCAATTATCTTCGATAGAGTCGACAGAAGAGAGATAGGTCTGTAGTTTGAAGGGTTATTGGGACATCCATCCTTATATATTGGTATGACCTTTGCGGACTTCAAGCATGACGAAAATGAACCTATGGTCCATGAGTCATTTGTTGCTTCCACCAAAGCCAACAAGGCAGTATCAGGCAAGTTTAAGAAAATTTTAGTTGAAATCCCATCTTCTCCAGATGAGCTTTTGTTCCTAATACTGTTTATTGTTGTTTTCAATTCCGTTAAGTCAGTGGGCAAAAAGAAGGAGTTGGGAAAATTATTGGCTGGTAAGTAACTGATAGGGTCTATTGAGGGATTAATGTTTTGTTGGAGTTGTTGTGCAATATTACAGAAAAAATTATTTAATTCATCAGGAGAAACATCAGGGGCTGTAGATGTCTTAACGTTGTTTGCTGAACGTATACTGTTTACAATTGCCCAACATTCCCTTTGTTTGTTAAAAGCACCCTTCATCCGGTTGGAGTAATAGGACTGTTTAGATAACCTTCTTATTAATCGGCGATATACTGATCTATAGCTAATGAAATAGTTGTGAAAAGCGGGACAGTTGGTATATCTTCTAATCGCATGAAGTGAGCGCAGGTTTTGGGATGACGTTCTTTAGTAAACCAAGATTTTTTGCATTTTGTCACTGGAAAAGCTGTCTCAAATAGGCCCTCAAGGACGCGATGGAATTTTGATATTGGGTCCGACGAGTTGAGTATAGAACTCCATTGAGTGATGGCGCTCAGTTGACGGAGCGTACCATAACCTCGCTCACTGAAAATTCGTCCATAACGCGACATAGGCCTTGGCTGTTTCTTGCACAAGACTCTACAAAAAACCGCTTCATGATCAGATAAAGCGGCGTTCAGAACGCTACATTCCACCATACTCTCCGAAAGGTTGGAACAGATGTAGTCAATAGTACTAGACGAATGTTCAGTTATACGTGTTGGTGAACTCACATGCACATGCACATTAAATGACTTAAGAAGATAACACAGTCTTGAGGTTTGTATAGAACGCTTGTCATCATAATTTATATTAAAATCTCCCGACATAATAATATGCGCGGAGCATGAGATTTGTGATAAAAGGCAATCCAAGTTAGAAAAGAACTCATTACAATCTGAAGATGGAGACCTGTAAATACATATTATATAAAGATTTTTACTTTTAGAGTAAATGATGGTAAACTCAAATGCAGATTCCTTAAGTAAATAATTTAATTTATCTATTCGTTGAAAGGAGTTCTCCTCCAAAATTGACTCATTTACAAGAATCATTCAGCCTCCATCAGTCAATTGGGTTCTACAGAAAGACGACAATATCACATATCCTGAAATAACAATCAGCTCACTGCACTTCAACCAATGTTCCGTAAGTAGCACTATATCTGGTACATTAAGATCATACAAAAGCAATGACAGCTCACCAGACTTATTTCGCAGTGACTGAACATTCAACAACAAGATTGCAATTTCGTCATGATTATCGGGCGCTAGGGATTTGCCGACAACAGAGGCGCTGGTGGGCACAAAAAATGTTTGTTCTTATTAGGCGTTGGGCGTTGAGTATCTAGGTCTTGGGTGCTTGGAACATCATGATTATGGAGTTTATCTGACGTCGAGTCATTGGCAGTATACTGTAGTGACGAAAGGGGAGCAACATCATTCCTAATAAAGCAATTGACCAAATAGTCTGCAGTAGGGCAACTGAGTACTACGGAGAATATCGAGCGATTGCGCTGGATATTTCGAGGGCATTTGACAGAGTTTGGTATGACGGTTTGCTAAACAAACTGCCGTCCTTCGAACTACCAGCGTCTCTCTGCAGCTGGCTTGCCAGTTTCCTTAAGGACTGATTTTTGTACGTTGCAGTTAATGGACACATCTCAGACACATTCACCATTAACGCGGGCGTGCCTGAGGGCGCAATAGTTTGTAGCAAAGTAACTTGGAGACTTTTCATATAGAGCGCCACTATGCTGATAAATTCTAAGTAAGTTCCCATGTCTGGTGTTGTAAAGATTACCAACAGTCTGACAGTTTTGTTCAAATCTGGACAAGTTGTTTTTGATGAACATTACAGATCTAAAGATGTATTTATATCGCTGGGAACGTTAGAATTTCATGTTTAATGAAGGTTGGTTTACAAAATGCCCGTGGTTGTATGTCATGGATAAGCCTAATAATTATTTTTTGTAAAAAAATACTCTTTCTATATAAAAAGCATTTCCCCAGAAGATCACATTATATGATAACACGGAATACGCTAACGCATAGTAAACAATTATAAGGCTTTTTTTGTCTAGTGATAGTAGGCAGAGTTTATTCTTGCAGACATGCTCCACCTGACTTTGCCAATTTAGACCTCCATCTATTTTAATACCAATAAATTTGGTTTCATTTCGCATTCATTCACCATTGTTAGTTTGTTAGTTGCCATATCTATATCACCCAATTCATAGGAAGTTTTATTGTAATTCGAAGATAAGTTTATGGAGACAGTCTTTTGGATATTGGCAATTAATTTATTTTCAGTACACCATTCGTTAAAATTAAAACATATTTGATTTAATTTACAGTTAAGTTCTTCCGATGTATTTGCAGACATACAGACATTTACATCGCCTGCAAACATAGCACAGCAATCTGCTTGTATGTTAGGAATATTAACGGGCCAAGAACTGATCCCTGAGGGACTCCCTGCTTTACTTCAATAGTTTCAGACTGTACATTTCCAGTCCTTACAAAAATCTTCTTGACTGAAGCAAAGACAATTCACAGGGATTGTCTTTGACTGAAGGTAGGATGCAAGTAACTCTAGCATGTTTCCCCTAAAACCCAGCGCAGATAGTTTTTTAAGAGCAATGTCAATGTTAATAGAGTCAAAAGCATGTCAAAGAAAATCCCAGCATTTTTTTTTCCTATCTAGATTGTTATAAATTACTTTTTCGAATATTTTAGAAATAACAGTAAGAATTGATATGCGTTTAAAGTTACTTAAATCGTCTGTAGATCCGTTTTTAAATATTGGTAGGACCGTTGCTATTTTTAGGTGAGTAGGAAATTTACATTGAGAAAATGATTAATTTATGATAAAGCTTAAGGGGTTGGCAATGTGAGTCGCAGTAGCTTTCAGAGCCTTGCTTGGAATACAATCTAATCCGACAGAGTTTGTGGTTTTAAGTTCTTTTATCGCATCCAGTACCATGTCTGGAGTAACTGGTAAGGATACAGAGGAACTGCAGTTTCTTGACAAAAGTACACAGTCATCAACATCCTTATTTCCAGAAGGGTACGCTTTTTCGAAAAGTTCCCTAGGAATTTTTTCAAAATAGTTTAAAAAGGCCTTGCAGACCTCAACGGGATCCTCTATGACCTCATTATTTACATTAATTATAATATTTGTATCATTATTTTTATATTTATTTTTGTTGTTGTTTACCATGCGCCAGATTTCCCTATTTTTATTTTTAGTGTTTTCAATTTTGTCTTGAAAGTATTCCCTTTTTGTTTTATTTATTAATTTTTTGTGTTCGCTTTTTAAAATTTTGTATGGAATAATTAGACTTTCGTTTGTTTTTGTTAGTTGAAACATTTTCTTTAATTTTTTACTTGAGTTTACTATATTTTGATTGACCCATTCAGGTCTGTTGGTTATTGATATTTTAAAGGTTTTAATTGGGCAATAACAATCAAAGGCATGCGAAAAGGTATAAATAAAGCTGTTTATGAGAATAGCTACATCTTGAGATATATCGTAAATATCCTCAGATTTATCGCATAGGTATATTTTAGGAGGGGGGTAACATGGGCGTCGGAAGGTCAAAGTGAAGGGGGGGGGGGAGGGGGTCCAAGTAGTCGCGAGGGAAAAGCCCGCCGCAGGCGCTGACGAAGGGTAATTCGTAAATTTTGAGGGTGCCACGCCCAATTGTTACCCAAAAGTCGTTAAAAAAACACGCCTTCCACGAGCGGACGAAACAGATTTTACCAAGCATTATTAAACAAATTTCCCAAATCAACTAACCGTAAAAAAGTAGAGCTGGGCAATAGGCAACAAAAGTACAGTGGAACTGGACCTCGCTGTGACGAAACTAATGTATAGCGAATGTTGAATAAATAAATAAATTAAAAAATAAATAAATATAATATACCAATCGAATCTGCAATCGTTAAAACTCTTCTTCTTTTTCTAAGGTTAGGTTTAATTGAATTTAAAAATTGTATTATTTGTATACAAATATTGAACCTATGGGCCCATGTAGCCCTCCCTCATAGATCGGCCTCTGGGGCAAAGTAAAGATATATGAAAACTTATGTATTTTTATTGTCAAAAATACGTATATATATTTTCCGTTTGCTAGACTTTAAATTAAACTATACTGTAGCGCAACTTTGATTTAAATTTTGTATTGGAAATATTATCTACCCTAAAAAATATACTATGTACTATGAATCCTCTCTTTTGTGAAAACCGATTTATTGCTTTTTCAATAACGGTGTCTTTATTATTATTCACAAATTCTCTGTGAACGCTAAGCAAACAGAGACCAGAGAATCTTTCCTCAGACATGGTTGATCTTCAACCCCCAGGAGGGTAATGAAAAATATTTCAATGGTTGTTGTGGCATTGTAAAAAAATAGTCAATGCAATGAATTTGAACTATACTCTTATGTTAAGCCTTACTTTAATTTTCCAGCGGGGGGCAGGGGGGCAGGGGGGGGAAGGGGGGCCGGTCCCCCCCCCCTTCCCCCCCCTGCCGGCGCCTATGCCTGCATAGTTCCGATAAAACAGTAATCCAACCTAGGTTTAGATGTAACCCCTAAACAATAATTAGTAAACACTCGGGTATATTCAGAACTAGTAACTTCTAGGTTAAAACATTGTAGTATATCAACAACGTGTTTTTTTTCTTGTGGCTTGTAAAAGTCAAGATTTAGGTCTCCACAAACAACAATTTTATCACATAATTTGACAGTCACCTATAACAGAGTAAAAACTATCAAGAAATACCTCATATGAACATAAATTAGACCTATAAACACACACAATACATGTTTTTAAGTTTCCTATCTCTATTTCAATACCACAACATTCAAAATACATTTCAATACATAATTTTGTAATAAACCTTCAACACTTTACAATTTTTATTTTTATTTACAAATATAGCTGTACCCCCATGAATTTGTTTTTGTCTTGAAAAATAACAAAATTTATATTTATGTCCTATATATATATTCATCCACCAGTGCTGCGCAACACAAAAAAATAATTGATTAATTTTCAGGGAGAATAATCTCCAGAGAGTTTAGTTTATTTTTTATTGATTGCATGTTAGCATATATTATTTTAAAGACATTTGTTTTTAAAAAGTTCGAATTTAAATGGGAAACATTATTGCTGACTAAAAAAGTATTATCCAACGATTTTCCGTATTGCTAGGGCAAAAAATTACTAAGGCTTTGAGCAAAGTAATCACCAAACTCTATAGAACCTTCTGGTTCGAATAGGGAAGAGTTAAATACATGAAAAGGAAGGAACACTTACATCAGACGATATACGTGGTATGATTGGAAGAGAACTTAGAAGTTCTCAGTATTATCCAATAAAAAATCTTGAGTAGTAGGTGTACCCTCAGTCCCTCCTGCCACAGTTATAATCTCAATTTGTTCAAGAGCTCTGGTGGGTGTTGATTTTGTCTTTACAACCAATGTCATTTTTATTTGGCAATAATGAATTAACAAAAATTTGATTTGTTGTAATTTTAGGCATTAAAATCTGTTGCTCAATTGTCCTGGACAATAAATAATCCCTATATTTATACCCATTTTGGTCATTTACATCAATATAACATATATTTATTTCAGTATATCTATTGATTTTGTATACTAGCTCAGCAAATCTTTCATTGAACTTTTTTATTTGTTTGGAGTTATGCTGATTTTTATGTATAATTGGTATAGATAAAAAAATAAGGTTCGTATTTGAACATTCCATAATCCTATCTTTAATATACTTTACCGAGGGGTATTTTTTATTGGTTAGGTCATTAGCTCCTGCGATAATAATTACAACATCCCTACATGTAAACTTTTTACTCAGTGTATCCATGCCAGTTATAACGTCCGATTCCGCGCACTGTGTACTGGGTTTAATAAAATAAACAAGAGAGTAATTATTAAGTAATTCACTATTTTTTAGGTACTTTATGTACTTTCACCAACTCTATTCCTCATCTATATTAATGACCTGCTGATCGAAACGAATAATCCTGTTTACAGTTTTGCAGATGACAGTACCCTTGTCCTAACCCAATTTATATAAAAGAAAACTTTAGCAGCTACTAAGACTTATCACCGCAGACAGGAGCAGATTTTTTTTTTTTTTTTTTATGGCAGTGGCACACACACTAAAGGGAGACCCTATGGCGCTCGACGAGCGGTGTGTGTGCGAAGATGTTGATTGACACGGCTCTTGAATATTTGTAAGTTGTAGTTAGTGGGAAACAGATGTCCTGGGAGTGAGTTCCACAGTGATGCAGTGCGCCAGACAAAGGAGTTCTTGTAAAGCGATGTTCTAGGTGTTTCCAGTTGTACGACGAACTGGTGCGCTCATCCCGCCCCTGACAGGAGCTGCCAGGGGCGGGATGAGGCGGCCCAAATCCTGAGAACATCTGCCGTGAAAGTATCTGTAAAACAGAGATATCTCGGCTACATGTCTGCGGTGTTCCAGACTATCTAGATTTCGGGTCAACTCCGGGTCGCCGACGAGACGCACAGCTCTCTTCTGAATGGAATCCAGCAGCTTTAGGGTGTGCTTTGGTGCGGCACCCCAGATATGTGAGCAATATTCTAAGCACGGTCTTATTTGCGCTTTGTAGAGCAAGAGCAACTGCTGCGGTGTATAGAGTTTTTTGTTGCGAAATAGCGCACCAAGCTTCTGGGAGGCTGATTTTGCGATGTTAGCAACGTGGTCATGCCAGGACATATTGCTGTTGACCGAGATACCCAGCAGTCCGATTGACGAGGATGAAGGAATGGTCGACCCTGCCATAATGATGTCAGGGCCCGCTGTATTGGCCCTCTTGGTAAACGTGGCTGCTTGGGTCTTTGCTGCATTGAACTGGACCAAATTTCGGTCGCCCCAAGTTTGAACTTTCTCCAGGTCTTGATTAATTGCTGTAATCTGCTCCTGTCTGCGGTGATGAGTCTCAGTCGCTAGTAAGGGTTTTTCTGATCTAAAGTGGGAGACAAGGGTACTGTCATCTGCAAAACTGTAAAGAGGATAATTTGTTTCGGTCAGCAGGTCATTAATATAGATGAGGAACAGAGTTGGTGAAAGTATTGCGCCCTGAGGCACGCCCGCGTTGATGGTGAATGTGTCCGAGATATGTCCATCGACTGCAACGTGCAGAGATCGGCTCTTAAGGAAACTGGCAAGCCAGCTGAAGAGAGAGGCTGGCAGTCCGAGGGACGGTAGTTTGTTGAGCAGTCCGTCATGCCAAACTCTGTCGAATGCCTTTGAAATATCCAGCGCAATCGCTCGAGACTCTCCGTAGTTCTCAATTGCCCTACTCCATATATGAGTGACATAGGCCAATATATCTCCTGTCGATCTCTCTTTGCGAAAGCCGTATTGATTATCGCTGATTATTTTGTTGTTCTCGAGGTACTTGAGCAGTTGCTGATTGACTACACGTTCCATGACTTTGGAGATTATTGGAAGCAAGGCAATTGGACGATAGTTTGAGGGCGTGGTTTTCTTGCCTTTCTTTGGAACAGGTTGCACTCGAGCGACTTTCCAAGAAGATGGGTAAATCCCTTTTCCGTAAGACAGAGATAAAAGCCTGGAAAAAACGGGTGTTAGTTCGTTGGCGCAGTTCTTTAACACGATGGCAGGTATTCCGTCCGGTCCTGATGCCTTTTGCGTATCTAGATTTTTAAGGATTTTACGAATATCACGGTGATGAAATTTGACTTCTGCCATGGTAGTGTTGATGTTCGATATGGTGGGGAGAGTCTTGCCTTGGGGGACGTCTAAGGTAGAGTGCGAAGAAAACATTTTGGCGAGCATGTTTGCTTTTTCCTTGGCTGTAGTCGCCGTGATGCCACGTTCGTCTGTCAAAGGTGGGAGAGACGTTTCTGTAAAGTTGTTACTTACTGCCTTTGCTACCGACCAGAAATTCCTGGAGCCACTGGGGCATTGCAAAAGTTTATTCCTGATCCTTTGATTGTGTTTGTCCTTAGTTTCGTCGATAATACGCTTGCATTCGTTTCTCGCTTCGACAAAATAATTGCGATTTTCAGCGGTCTGATTTTGCTGCCAGTACTTGTAGGCTTGCTGTTTCCTACCCACAGCTCTTTCGCATCTTCTGTCGAACCAGGGCTTTCCTTTTGATGGTAACTTGATGGAATTTGGGATGTATGCTTCCATTCCTGAGGAGATTACTTGCGTGATCTTTTCGCAGCAGACTGATGGGTCGTCAGCGCCAAAGCAGACGTCGAGCCAAGGAAAATCTAGGTAGAACTCCCTTAGATCGTCCCAGTTTGCAGAATTGTAATGCCAGATTTTGCGAGGCAATGGTGGATCCTTCTGTATGAGTGGCAATTCACAAACCGTTGTAATAAGTTTGTGATCGGAACTACCTAATGGCGGACCAACTGTAACTGTGTACTGGTCAGGATTGGTGGTTAGAAAAAGATCCAGGAGGGCGGCGAATTCGCCCCTCTCTGAGATTCGAGTTGGTTCGTCTACAATTTGAGTAAGCCCGCAGCTGATGGCGAATGCTTCAGCCTCTCTACCTTCGTTGTCGGTCTTGTTGTGGTGTTTGAGCCAGTTGGTGTTGTGGGCGTTGAAGTCTCCCAGAACGATTATTTCTGAACTGGGGTGATCAACCTGTATTGAGTCAAAAGTGGTAGCAGTAGAGAGCTATAGACGGACTCAATTCTCCCCCCACCACTTTTTTGCCCCCGCACCCCCCCTCCGGTGCCACTGGGATAGACCCCGCCCACTTGGCCACGGGTGTATTCAACCTTGAATGACATTGAGCTAATTTGACCTTGAATGCCCTTGACAGTTGATCTTGAATGCCCTTGAGTTTTTTGTTGAAGGTCGCGCATATGACCTTGACATTGCCCCAAGTGAACGCTCTTGGGACTGTTTGCAGAGGGTTATTGTTCACGAAGATTGAAAGTCAGTTAAGGACATGCAACTTGACTTTGTGCGCCCTTGAGATAATTTCTAGCGACATCGACCTTGAGTGTCCTTGTGGATATATTAAGATAGGGCCCCACGACCTTGAACGCTCTTGAGACTGAATATTGGTTACATATTTCGGTATGACGTAACATAACCTTGAGAAATATGTTCTGGGCGCTATATAAGATGCCATAATGTTGAAAACAGTCATAATCTTTCTGATTAGTGAAGCAGTGTGTTCAGTATTCTGATAGTCGCATATTGTATTATCTGTGTGGTGTATTTATTAAAGGTACTACTACTTATTTCAAACAATAATGTCTCTTTCACAAGAAACAATTATCGAAATTAATGAGAGTTTTAACAAATCAGTGGAACAAATAGAACGCATACCTTTTTCCTCTCTAGATATTGGAAAACGATATATTATAAAGAACCTACAATTAACAAATGGTCGTTTCGGGAAAAGTGTTATTGCCACATTATTTGATAAAGAAAATGGCTGTGTTTTTAGTTCTTATTTACCGAAAAGGGGTGCTGAAATTATTACCAAAGAAGTTGCTGAAATTATCAATAACTCTAACGAAAAACATAAATTAACTTATTTAGGACAAAGTGAACCCGCATACTCCGGTGCCAAAACACGTTCTCTTGTGAGGTTTGATAATCTGGAATAATTACAATATCTTCGAACTGTAATAGTTTTAAAAGTTTGATTACATTTTATTATAATACATTATCAGAATGCTGACACGTTGTTTTGTTTTTTCACACAGGGCAATATGACCAATTTTATAAATAATGAAAGTCAAGTTTCATACATTAAAAGTTTAGCAGTACTGCTAAGAAATATGCGTGAAGATATTATCACGTATTTGAGAGAGTGTGTTGCCGATGCGAACGATGAAAAATATGCCAAGTACCTGAAGGACGCATTAAATTTTTGTATTGGTGCCCACGTGTGTGAGAAGTTTGTTTATGGTTACATTGATCTGCACACATTTTGCAGTCAAATGCTTGAGGAGGATTTGAAGCTATTGGTAATTGAAATCCCACAAATTCCCAAGGACCTCGTTGAGAAATACTGTCTTTATGAAGATGCATAAGTTACATCAGTTTGATGGAACCCAAGCTTACATCACACCTCGAGAGAAATATGTTCTACGCGAAGATCCAGTGGCAACATCAAAAATGGGCGAGAAAACACATTATTTACCACATTCTTGTAACTTTTTAAGACCAAACAAAACATTGTTTTCAACATTCTTATAAGTCAGATATTGTTTAAATATATATTATTTTTAAACATGTGCAAAGTATAGGGGTTATAAATAAAAAACTTTTTTTGTAATATTTTTGTTTTTCATTTAATATATATCTATTAGTACAAAACTTGTATCCAATAATTCTGGGAAACTATTTTGGTGACAGGTTTCTACTTGTGTATAAATATAATCGATTTCGAGTGAAAAAGTTGGTGTTTATGGTCTAATACACTAGAAAAACAATGATAGCCCCATTTCCCCCGTGTAACTGTTGTCATATTCTTATTTTCCTAGCTGCAATCATATTATTGACCTTCTTCTCAATTATCAACAATATTTTCATGTTTTTTTTCATTCTCTTTTCCAAATTAGTTATTTCCCCAACAATATTTTCTTTTCGTGCATCATAGTATTTTCTTTTATTTTCAAATGTGTCCATTCTGCCATCAACACTTATCAAATTTTTATTACAAGCTTCAGATATTTTGTTGACTGTTTCTGTTAACTCTATGTGCAATTTATGGATTTCCTCACATACATATATTTTGGTAGTAGCATCATCACTGGTTTGCGGTTTTGCAACGCCAATTAAACGCTTTCCCACAATATTTAATTGATTATCGGATGTTAGCTTAAATCCTATTCCTGGCGCACCACCATGCAAAATTTGAACTCCGTCACCATGAACTACCTTCTGACGACCAAACTTATCTATTGTGTTATTGGCACTCCCCATTTCGACGAAGAAATAAAGCTATTAGCTCTTACATCAATATTTATTAACTTTTTTTCATTATTTTCCATCCATCCCTCTAAATTACGTATTTTTTTAAGATTCTCTAGATCATTGATTATATATGTGTTTTCAACACCGTCCATTTTTCTATCTAGGCTCTTCAATCTTTCATTAATATGATTTTGTAATTCGTTTAATACATCTTTCATTTCTTGGCGAAGTAACTGTATTTCCTCAAGAACATACTCTTGGGTAGTAACATCGTTATCTACTGCCGGTTTTGCAACATTTGATAGACGTTTTCCCCCAATATCATAGTGGCCATCAAAAGTTAACTTGAATCCGATTCCTTGTGCACCACGTAAAATCCAATATTTGCCATGTACTCTCTGACGACCAAATTTATCTATAGTGTTGTTAACACGCCCCATTTTTAACAAGAACTAACTACTAATTATAATTTGTTTATTTTTATATGGGAACCAAAACTAATTCGTTAATATAAGTACATCAGCTCTAGAAAAAATAACTTAGTATAAGTTTAAAATGGCGCCTGTTAACAACAACACAATTGACATATTTGGTCGTCAGCGAACCAGAGCAAATGATGGATGTGCTCGTGGGCTGCCAGGCACTGGTTTCAAACTTACTACCAGTGGCGACTACGATATTCAGGGGAAACGCTTAACTAAGGTATCCGACCCAAGAAGTGTTAAGGATGCAACCAATAAGCAATATGTAGATCTCAAAATACATGAATTACGTCAATTATTTGCTAATCTAATAAATAAAGACGTAATGATTACAATGAGGAAGATTGCACAAGAACAAAGAAGTAGTGATTTAACCGAAGAAGTCAAGAAATTGATACATGAGCAAACACATGAAGATAGACGAAAATGTTTAATAATGTTTACAAATTTACAAAAAGATATTATGGAATTAAAAAAGAATATTAAATGAAAAAAATATCTAGACATTATGCATCTCTTCACACTTCTACCGTATTAAAAAATCTTTGGGATTTTAATTGGGTTTTAGATAAACAATTAAACGTAAAGATGTATTTTTAGTTGTTTGCTACATTTACAAAGATAACATTAAACCATTATAATATACAACAAAAATAAAACAAATATTTTTAAATTAAATCATGTAGTTTTATTTCAAGTATATAGATATATATATATATATTTAAACAACATCTGTTGCATTAATCCAAGAGTTATAAGTATCGGGAAATCCTAACCATTTTACAAAAAGTTGATCTATAGAATTTCTTCTTCGGCGACAAATGACCTTCTCAATTAAGTAGACATCTGGGTTGCTGGTTTTTTGTAATTCGGCCTCATAGAAACACCCCATGATAGGTTGACCATCAGATGATTCTAACATATATGTTGGTGGATTCGTAATATTCACTTTTGCTACTTTAAACAATTCAGTCGACCAAGCTGGTGTATATCCTTTTTCAAAGACACTCTTGTATTTACTTATACGCACCGTATCACCGATTTGAAATTTAAAAGTTTTCGGTACAACTTTTAAATATTCGTATGCTTTTATATGTGTCTGCGGTGTTACATCTACAGGCTTCATTCCTATTGTACGATGAATGCTATGATTATATGACTTAGTAACTTTTGGTAAAAGCTCCAACCACCTATAGCTCCCTCTTGCAGAAAATTCTTTGTATAATCGATTTTTCAGTGTTTTAATAGCCCTCTCCACTATAGCGGCCTTTTTGGAACTATATGTAGAATAATGACGTATGTTGAATTTCTTCATTAAACAGGTAAAATGTTTATTGTAGAACTCCTTTCCATGGTCACTTTGCAAATTTGTTGGAGCGTATTTTGCCTTCTTGATAACGTTTTTCATTGCATTGGTAACATCAACACCGGTTTTAGTTTTGATTGCAACCGTAAACATATATTTCGAAAAACAATTTATACATACTAAAATGTATCGAAAACCAGCATTTTCAGTTGCAAATTGCTGCATTTCCGCTAAATCTATCTGCCATAAATCTTTATAACCCTTTATAATTGTTCGTCGTCTTCGAAAATTTTTTCTTGCTGCTTTATGTAACTCATTCACAACTTCCCATTTTGTTGGTGTAGGTTCCATTGTTATTCAAGCGTGGGTAAATACTGACAATGAAACAAAATAGTCGTTCTTAATAAACGATACCTTCTTCTCGTAACTCTTCAATTATTGATATTATTTCATTGTCATGTCCCGTATGACCAGCTGCTTTTGAGCTACACAACAGTCGGAGCCGACTAATCAATTCCTGAGGTTTATTCCAATAAACATAGTCAACACGACGAGAGGACAATAGTTTCTTTGAAGGTAATTTAACGCGAATGTTTCGAACTCCACTCCCTTGCTGTGTTGTCATTAGTGGTTTTAATATCCGAGAAAACTTTGTCCAACGTGTTGTTCTTATACTCCTATTGTTTTTATAATCATTGTGCATTGCATTAGTAAGTTTTAAAATATGTTTGTAATTTTGTATTGTTTCCGCAGATATGTTATTAGGATTATTTAAGGCTGCGGGTTTTCTGAGGAAAAGTAGGTCATACAATTCATCACTTCCCTTAAATGTGCCAATTATTTTTCCATCCCGCGATAATGTAATATTTCCAGAGTTAAATAGTACTTCAGAATTTCCTAGGAACAATTTCTTTTTATATTTCTTATTTGTCCTTACTCCGTAAACAGTGTCATATTCTGATGGTTTCTGGTATAATCCATGAATATAATCTTTGGCCGTGTCGGATGTTTGTAAACCAACCTCTGATTCTCCCATATTAAATGAATAATCAACTTCAGGGGCACTATTGCCACGCATTCGTTTTTCCAATGATGAATAACTTTTATGTATTGGTGTAGAGAAAATGTCCGGCTGTAAATGTGATGGGGTACCCTCTGTCCAATATGAATTTGTCTGCTGTAAATCCGAAAATGACGGAGTTTTTTCTGTTTTCATTATACCAGTAAAGTATGGCTTTGATGGTAATTTTGCTTGTTGGAAATGGGGTTGTTTTCGTTCTGATTCCTCCTTCAACACACTAGTTAAAGAATTGATCGGTTTAGTAATTGGTTCATACATTTTTTCTAAAGCTAACTTGTCATCTCTCTGAATTGCTTTAATTTCATTAAATTTCCTTCTCACAGCCTCAGTTGCATCCAATAATTTTTGTTTTAAACCAGTATCTTGACTCATGATGTAGTTCGATTATTGACTAACAATGAAATGATGCTAAAACTAACTATTCCATAGATATATAGCTGCTGAAACCCTTTCGATATCGCCCCGAATTTAAGTCGCTGTCTTTATCAATTACGAGAAAACCGTATTTGTCATTCCAACACTTGGCACATAATTCCAGAAATTGTTGGAAAGCCATATCTGGCGTTACATGATCGGAAAATATATGCCGCAAATTCATCTCATCCTGTTTAAATAGTATAATAAAATTCGCATTATCGCGAACCAGTTGTTTGGGCACCTTGGAATAAGTTTGAGCCAAATAAAACGAGTCGACATTCTTGTGTCTACCCATACTGAAATATGATCTAATTACATCTTGCTTTTCACACATTACATCGTCGAATATGAATATGGAATTGGGTTTCGCATCTGAAGGATCTACAATGTTTGTTGTATTACTAAACGTGTAAAATCCCAATCCTTTAATTTTTGCCATAATTTCTCGAAGATACTCATACTTTGGCTGATATAACGATTTCGAATATATATAGATATTTTCAAATCTTAACCCTAGAGGGTGGGTTAACAAAGAAATCATAACGTTTGTTTTGCCACAGTTGGAGGGCCCAATGATAATTCCTCGAATTGATTTTGGTAGAAGCCGCCCATGACGTCTCTCTTGTTTTTCATTTGCTACACAGCACCCAATTTTTTCATCCAAATTGTCGACATGCAGTGTTTCAGGAAGTTGAATGAATTTCATGCTTTATGTCTATTAGTAAATATTATTATGAAACACGTGTGTATCAAGTCAGTCAAATGCCACCAGCCAAACGAAGTGGATCTCACAAAAATCGGTTGAACACTGGTAGTGGAATAGTCAATTCGTTAATTAATAAGCTACCATTTGAACTTCATCTTCCGGGTTATCAGTATTGCGGACCCGGCACTAAATTGTATAAAAGGTTGGCGAGAGGCGATACTGGAATCAATCCACTGGACGCTGCTTGTAAAGAACACGACATAACATATTCGAAGCATACAAACGACATAACCAAACGTCATCAAGCGGACTACGAGTTGGAACAACGTGCTTGGCAACGAGTAAAATCTAAAGACGCAAGTCTGGGAGAAAAAGCTTCTGCTTTGTTGGTAACCAATATAATGAAAACAAAACAACGCTTTGGAATGGGTAATACATCACCTGTAAAAAAGAAGAGAATAGGATCTAAGAGAAAATCTAAAAAAAGAAGTAAAAAAAGAAATAGTGGAAAAGTTGCCTTTGGTCGTGCCATATCACAAACTATTAGAAATACATTAAAAAAAGCGGGGGGAGCAAGTTTTGTTGAAAAAAATTTGGGTAAATCAATTAAAATGGCTTTACTCGCAGCCCGCAAATCCCTGAAGAGTGTTGGCGGTAAACGAAAAATTCGAACTCCAAGAATAATTCCTATACCTAGGGTAGGTGGTATACTTCCCTTAATACCCATTTTTGCTGGATTATCTGCATTAGGATCATTAGCTGGTGGGGCAGCAGCAATAGCGAGAACCATAAAGACGGTTTCGAATGCTAAGAATAACAAGAATAACGTTGGCGAAATTACATTAAAATCAAAAGGAAATGGTTTATATTTGAAACCATACCGTACGGGTTTGGGTTTGTATATTCGCAGCTCAAAAAACTAAATATTCACTCCCTACCACAAAGACCACTATCCAACATCGATATAGAAAAGTATGCAATCAAAGCTAAAATACCGCATTTTAGAGGCGTATATATGCGAGATACATTACCATCAAATGGACCAAAAAGAAATGAAGCAGCCATTGTTAATTTGGATAGCTTGGAAGGTATGGGAACTCATTGGGTTGCGTACAGAAAAAATGATTCAATTGTAACCTATTATGATAGTTTTGGTGATTTACCCCCACCACTTGAATTGATTGAATACCTATATAGAGGACGCAACAGAGTTAGAAACATTTACTATACATATGACCGCCAACAAAAGTTCGGTACAGTGTGGTGCGGGCATTTAAGTTTGAAATTTCTCTGTAAGCCATAGGAACGTATCAAAATGACACAAAGAAAGTATGAAAATGTGTTGGACTACCTAAACACCTATTCCGAATCTGGGACTTTTACCAAAATGAGTAAAGTACAGTTAAGAAAAATACCAAAACAAGTTTTACTTGCATGTGCACCAAATGAAATTGCCATAATATGGGAGAAGTTACCGGAACGTTTGCAAAACGATTTGGAAGTATTAAAGTACCAATATTGTTTAGATCATTACAACAGCGGTTCGGATGATGGCGATGTTATTGATGGACCACCGCCCAGAAAGTTGTTTTGTTGTTATTGCAACATGAAAGACATAAGTATTCATGTGACAAAGGTTGAAGATGCAACCGGTGTTAATGAGACAACGGACAAATCTAATAAATATTTAAATAAGTGTTGCAAATTACAATAAAACAATGGTTTATGAAGTAAAGTGATCAGTCATGTCGTACACGTTCACATTATCAGGTTATTCAAGTGAATTAACATCCTACTTTTACCCGCCAATCGATTTACAGAAAACCTGTAAATATGGTGTGGCAATGTTGGGATTCTACACATACAACTCCATTTTTAACGTTGATGAGAGCAACAACTGTCTCGGCTATTCCAAATCCGATAGTAAACAGTTTCAAGTTATAAAGATTCCACCTGGAGCCTATGAAATATCTGATATTAATCGCTCGATTGTGGACACATTGAAAACATTATCGGGTGATAAAAGCGAGAATATCTTTTCATTGCAGCCCAACAACAGCACCTTAAATTGTGAGTTACAATCGAAGTATGATATCGATCTGAGTTATGCAACTTCCATAGCTACATTAATCGGATTTAAAAAGGAAATATATGAAAAAAACGTTAAGCATATTTCAACTTTTCCAGTTAATATTATGAAGACCAGAATAATTCGTGTTGATTGTAATATAATATCCGGGTCATACTTAAATTCAGAAGCGTCTCACACATTATTTGAATTTGACATCGATGTAGAACCCGGCTATAAGCTAACAAAAGAACCAACAAATGTCATATATATGCCCGTAATGCCTGAGGGACGCCAGTTTATAGACAACATTACACTTCGCATCTTGGATGACAATGGCGAATTAATAGATTTTCAAGGTGAAAAAATTATAGTTAAACTAGAATTGAGGAAACTTCCATAAATAGTTTTCAAAATGGCTTTTTGTTACAATCGAATCGAACCAAAATCTATCAAGATTGTAAATAAAAGTAAAATACATCGTCCACGTCGAATCACTATTAGCTCAGATCTCGAATCGACTAGACATAATATCAGTAGAGACGACCAGAAGTTCCTGAAATCCTTGGGTCTAATATTGAGAATATGATGTTGCCTTCAAGTGAAAAGATGGAAGTTTTCGGCGAACCTGTTCTTGACAACTCAATAGTAAGTTTTCAAGAGCATACCTACAAACCATATGGATCACCAACATTTAGAAATTCCGATGAAATTCGCATACCCGTACACTTTCAAGACCTTATTTTGGATGTATCAGAAAGTTATATTTACATTGAAGGTACATTCACACCAAACGATGCCACAAAATCGTGTTACTTGTCTAATAATGCACTCGCTTTCCTGTTCGATGAAATTCGTTTTGAAATAGGGGGTGAGCAAGTTACCGTTGTTCGAAAGCCAGGAGTAACAACCACATTAAAAACAATGGCATCCTTTGGATCTACACAATTGAAAACGTTGTATTCATGCGGCTGGGGTTTATCGGCCAAAGAACAATTCATTTTAGACGCTACTAGCCATGTTTTTTCTGGAAAATTACCACTAAAATATTTAATGGGTTTTGCCGAAGATTATACCAAAGCAATATTGAATGTTAAGCAAGAGCTGATACTTATTATTGCTCGAACATTTAACAATTGTTATATTGGCGAAGTAGATGCAAACATCACAATAGATAAAATCGAATGGAAAATTCGTCACATAGTACCAGAGGACCGTCAAAAGTTGAAAATGTTCTCCCGCATTAATAAAGGAGGAAGCAACGCTATTGTTCAAATGCCATTTCGAATGTGGGACCTATATGAATTACCATCCTTGCGACAAACTCAATCAGATGTATGGGCAATAAGAACAGCAACAAGTTTGGAGCGTCCCAGATACATAATAATTGGATTTCAATTTTTAAAAAATTGCGATAGAAGAGATGCAGATGCTACACAATTTACTTCAGCCAATATAAGTGACATTAGACTATATTTAAATGCAACTGTTTTTCCCTACGAGAGATGGAACTTGGATTTCTCAAAAAAGTTGTATGCCCCTGCCTATTACAGTTATGAGAACTTCCAAACAAGTTATTATGGTAAAGCTAGTAATGAACCTTTACTAAATGTCGAGGAATATATGCAAAACCCAATATTCGTCATAGATTGTTTGCATCAAGCCCAGGCTGTGAAATCCTCAACCGTTGACATCAAAATAGAGTTTTATTCAAGGAAAACATTCCCTAAAGACACTAAAGCTTACGCATTGATAATTCACGATTCATGTTTTACATATAATGTTTTAAATGGTTCCGTTTCAAATAAAGCTTCATTCTAATTAATATGTTTATAAACATAGTTCAGTTTAAGTAAACTAATTTATGTAATTTAGCTATAAGGATATATGTTCAACCAGTTTATTTTAAAAATAAAATGGTAATTAAATTAAATTGATTTTTACTTCACTATTGAATGGGTCATATCATAGAATAGGAGTAGCGATGTTGCCATCGCTAGATATTCCCAATTACAAGTCCTGTGCAATTTGAAATATAACATATTCGCATGTATTGTAATAAAGGTAGAAAGTTTACAAGTTGGCAACACTGATGACCCCAACAGAGGTGTGGCCCGCGCCGCGATCGCATGAAAATACACGTATATCATATATTTTTTTATTTCTATAAGCATAAAATACAAATATTACACATCATTATGCTCCAAGTTCTCTTCTTGGTTCTCTTCTTGGTTCTCTTCTTGGTTCTCTGGAACCACCCACCAAGTGCTGTCCGCAGGGCCGTCAAATTCTCCAGGTGGAGACGGCGGCGGAAGCCACCAACTCGATGAGTCTGGCTCCGTTTGTTCCACGTCTAGTCTTTCCCCAACTTCTTCTTCATTTTCCGAATCATCGTGATCGAATTGAGGCCACCGCTGACCATACGATTCCGTTTCATCGGAATCAATTGACTCCGGGGTTTGTGGCCTGTTAACCGGAACCGTCTCATTACTAAATATGGAAGACATGTTAGCAGAATAGAATTTAGAAATGAAATGAAAAATAAAATTTCTGTTCGCACATATTTATACACGCATTCATTTATCCCCACTACTAAATTAAACCCAAGACGAGCACTCTATCTGCTTTAGATTAGCTTAATATAA
>MU189860.1:37885-48153 GCA_016904865.1 Pissodes strobi | reverse complement strand
TATGTAATAATAATTTAACAAAATACTCCAGAAAATGTAGACACATTCAAACACCACAAAATGTGCAATATTATTAAAATAAATAGGCAAAAACTTCGTTCAGTTTAAATTTGTTTTGAAGCATGAGAAAATTAAAGTGATTATACTCGTAAACGGCCAATGTCAGTCTAAACGTAAGTCGAGGCAGCGTTAGTGGCTATAGGGCCGGGCCGCGTAAAGCCATTGTCCAGTACAGCACAACACAATTTCTAACTCACGTGTGTTGAAACACACTGGCATTTGTCATATGCATGTTTGCTATACCGTAGACAAACCCCCGCGCGATTCAGCACGATGTTGTTGTTGTGTTGACGCGCACTGGTATTTATCGCACTAACTGTTAACCAACCCCCGCGTAAATCAAGACAACCACGACATAGTTGTTGTTGTTAGAAATCCTTGAAAAGTACCGCGCTTTAGAAGTTCAGCTAAATTTTGTCCGTTTTATTCGTGTTTATACTTTTTATATTATTTTGTGAAATGACGAATCAAACTGACAATTTTATTTACGATATTTTATCGAAACTATGCATCGATATGCAAATTATAAAGTCCAATGTAGTGCCAAATGGTAGTGAACATTCGTTTGAGGTTATGGTGCAGTGTAAACTGACTGAAGGCGAATCTGCCGAAAATAAGTGCGACTTGTGGATCTCCAATTTTTCATCACTGACGAACACTAACTGGATTACAAAGAGGCGCTTTCCAAATGCTTGTCGATACGAGTTTAGAAAAATATTTTCCTGTCAGCATTCTGCAATCAACAAGGTACAGGAGAGAAAAAAGTTAAGCTGTAGGGAACGAAATAAAAGATGTAAGGCAACAATTGACTTTAAATTTAAAAAAATTTGACGTTTTACTATTAGAAATGACAGTCTTTTAAAAGAAGGCAAAATGTAATAATAAACATAATTTTTCACCATTCACATGAAGTTAATGTTGCAGATGCATTTAGTTATCTCCGTTTATCACCAGAAACAAGAGAAATATTTAACTCATATTTTAATTCTGGAATAACGCCTGCATCAGCCAAAATTTTTCATGAAATGAAAATTATGGAAGAGAACGGCTTGTCGTATAATAATAGGTTTGTTCTAGCAGCGATTTCAAACGGTTCCAAACCACCCGGAGTTTGCGCATAGCGATATAAGCGACGCTTATATCGTTATGCGCAAACTACGGATGGTTTGAAACCGTTTGAAATCGCTGCTAGAACAAACCTATTACTAATTTTAGAGTTCTGTCAATGCTAGCCAATGCTGCGATAAATCCAACTGAGACAAATTAAGCATATTTATGATAAATGGAGATATTCAGAATATGGAGGGCGCGATAGCGAAAGCATGTTAGAAATTATCACAGCAAAACAAAAATATTATGAGGAGTTAGGGGTGCAAGTATTAATTCGTTCAAATCCATTGATAATTGTAAAAGAATATTTTAAAATGATTTTGACAATTAAATGGTTTTTATAGATTCAAGTGGGTCATGTGACCAAACATCCACATGCGTAACATTTATTTTTACTGCCAACAAAATTGGTGCTATGCCTCTTGCTTGTGTGTTGCATACAGAGCAAACGGAAGCTAATTACACCTTAGCATTTTTAGCGGTATAACAAGCCTTAGAGTCTAACAAAAAAATGTTTGAACCAAAAATAATAATGACCGACGATAGTTCTGCCGAGCGCAATGCACTCAAAGCTGCTTTTCCTTCGGCTCGTCTTTTGCTTTGTATATTTCACATCTGCCAAGCGGTTTGGAGATGGCTATGGCAGAGAGAACATATGGTTGAAAAAAATTATGACTAACCTCAACAAAATTATTATGAAATTATTTAGAGATATACTATTTTCCACGACACATGAAGAGGCAGAAGAAAATGCTACAATATTTTTTTCTACCGAAAAAGTCATTAATAATAAATGCGTGAATGAATATACAAACAATTTATGGAAGCGTAAATATGAATGGTGTCGTACAGAAAAGAAGTAATGACACGCGGAAATAATACTAATAATTATAGGGAAGCATCAATTCGAATTTTCAAAGATATAGTACTGCAGCGATGTAAGGCATTTAATGCATGTGCATTAGTAGAATTTGTCTCTCACATACTTGAAAATTAGTATAAAAGACGTTTGCTGGAATTTGCAAATTCGAGGCGAACTAAACTAGAATTTGATTGAATAGATTATAGAAACTTTTGTAATCGTGCCAAAAATATCCAAAAAAAAATCTATAAAATTGAAGAAAACACTTTCCACGTCGCTTCAGTCAGAAAATTTCTTGTACACAGTATATACGGATACAGCTTGTTGCGACTGCCCCTATGGTGCCAGTGGAAGATTTTGTAAACATTTGTGTGCAATCGAAAATAGATGTGGCATTTTTTTCAATAATTCCCCTCTCTTACAAGAGACCGACAAAGCTTTATTGGCAAAAATTGCTGTAGGTGCAGATGCACCATCAAACTTTTATTTCAACATGTGTATTGTGTACGCCTGAATTAGGAAGTGAGTATAAATTTAGGAGTATCCATAACACAACAAACCGTCCGTCGCGTCAAAATTCCTTTTTTTTAAATTTAATTAATGAATTTTTGTTTTAAGGTTCTACAAAGTTGTTCTCTCCTGAGTTTTATAAGGATATGAACTATTTCACTAGAGAGACAACTTCCACCGATAATGAAAATAACTAATTTTTTCAAGCTGAAGGTATGTATATACGTCTTCGTAAATAAATTAAATATATTTTTTATACTTTATTTTTCTCAAAAAGTCATTTAAAACATTAATCCGTACCAAGGCATTTTTGTGTAAGCGTAAATGTAATCTCCACAAAATTTCTTTTAATTTAATACCCAATGATTTAATTTTATAAAATTACCCAGAAACAGAAAAAAAGTTCGGATATCTGGTAAAAAATAACATTAGGTATGTGGGTGTTTTGTACCCATTGGTAAAATATTATCGTAATTGATACCGAAACGTCGGCGTCCAATATTTTATGTTTCGTTGTTTTAAATTTCAATTAAAATTACTTAGGACACGCAAACTAAAATATCTGAATTATTTTAGGCACCAACGCAGGTTGTTCCAGCAATGTTAGAACAAATTATAGTCCAGAAAATTGCACTATCGTAGATATGACCAATAATGTAGCTATTCGTAAGGAATCAGTTATGTTGTTACGTAAGCAATTTGATCGAATTGCTGATATATTTGAGCAAGCGAATTCTCCGGAAGTGACCTCAAAAATAATTAAATTTAATAATGTTTTGGAAAACATTACCAATTTAAATCAGGCGACAGCCCTTATTTCCGAAAAAGCTATGGTAAGAAATAGTAAAAAAATTAAAGTACAACCTACTTCGATAGCCAGAAGAACAGCAAGAGGCTTACCAAAATCAGGACGACGCATACAAGCTGGACGACCTTCCAAATGGGAAAACAAACTCAAAGGCAAAAAAAGGGAACATAACCTAATTAAAAATATTTTGGCAAATACACCCAATGCTAAGTTGCATTAACTTTTGTAAATTAAGTTTGTTTCTGTTTCTTTTTTTTATAATAAATAAGCAATAATTTCATATAGGGAAAACATTTGTTCTTATATTATTTTTAAAACTAAGTTATTTTTACAAATATCTTATAGGCAAAAATTTTTAAACATATTTTAATAATCAGATATTGGCTAAAAATTCATTAAGCCTTATACAAATATATTAATTACCATTTATTTAAATGTAAATTTTTATATTTATGTAAACACTTTGAAAAATTAGAAATACGTCAAAGCAATAATTTCTAATCTGCATTATGTATGACAAGTACAGGGTTATTGATTATAAATGCCCCCCTCCCCCACCTTAACTTTTTGGGCCACTGTGTAAAAAAATAGCCAAGTTGTAGCATTTGAGAAGTAGTTTTTGTACAATAAATTTTTATCTAAACAGGGTGCGCTAAAAATCTGTGACGAACCAAACATGCATTTTCTTAAATGGAATACCCTGTATATTTTGTAATTTTTAGAATCCTCATAAAATTCCAAGAACTCAGACACATCTTGTTTCATCCTACCTTCAATTATTGTTTCTGAGTTATTAACAGTGGAAAATCACCTTTTTTTGACTTTCGGGGGTTATATAGAGCCAAATAATCTAATAAAAAAAGAGGGACACGGTTTTCACATCCCTATCTTAACTTTTCAAGATCTATCTATTGGCATAGATGACAAACAATGTCAACTGTCAACATTTTTGGCAGTTGACATTATTTGGCATGTATGTCATAGATAGATCTTTAAGTTAGGATAGGAATGTGAAAACCGCTTTCCTCTATCTTTATTAGTTTTGGCCCTATAACCTCCGAAAGTCAAAAAAGGCGATTTTCAACTGTTAATAACTCAGAAACAATTGAAGGTAGGCTGAAACAAGATGTGTCAGAGTTCTTGAAATTTTATGAGGATTCTAAAACTTACAAAATATACAGGGTGTTCCATTTAAAAAAAATGCATGTTTGGTTCGTCACAGATTTTTGGCGCACCCTGTATAGATAAAAATTTATTCTACAAAAACTACTTCTCAAATGCTACAACTTGCTTATTTTTTTTACACAGTGACCTAAGAAATTAGGTGGGGGGGCATTTATAATCAATACACCGTATTTCGCGCTGAATTGCGCGGGGATTTGTCTAAAATATAGCAGCGCATATGTGTAAAAAATCCCAGTGCATTTCAACACAAATTCAGCGCACAGTGCTGAATTGCGCGGGGAATTGTCTAGAATATAGCCAGCGTGCATATGACAAATGCCAGTGTGTTTCAACACACGTGAGTGAGAATGTGTGCTGTGCTGTACTGGACAATGGCTTTACGCTGCCAGGTAGGTACACATACGATTTTTAATTCTCGTCTTTCGCCCAAAAGCGCATGTGTCGCACTGGCTTAAGAGGTACAGCGTCTTCAAGCAGTTTGATTCATAACATGTTAGCATTTAACCACCGATTTAAAAATTAGAAAATACAAAATGTTTTAAAATTGGCTTAAATATTAAGTATTTTCATCACAGAAATGCATTTGTAAAGCTTTGAGGTCGGAACCCGTAGTTGTTTCCCATATAGGTCGATTAAGCTTTTCCATTATATTCTCGGTCTCGGTCTCGGTCTTGTCTCGGTTTGGTCTCGGTCTAGGTTTGAGCAAATAAAAATTAATTAAATAATTTACTGTTTTATTTCGTTAATAACACAAACGTTACTTCGGAATGTTAAGTTAAATGAAACATCTAATAAGTGTCTTGTGTATCAGTTCTTGATCTAGATGTGATACGAGGGATAAACTTCTTAAATAATTTTTCATTTTTTATTTGCAACAGGTGTTTGGATAATAATAGTTAACTTAAATAGGTACCTAATAATATTTTAATATATTTCATGTTAGTTTCTAAGTTGTTGTTTTGATATAAAAATGCTTACCTCTAATGTAGGTAGCGATAGGGATTTTTAAATATGTACACATAAAAACTAGGTACCGAAAGCGAATATTAACTACGATAAGAAGATTCACTCTCCGCGGCGGCACATCAACGATATGTCTCCTTCCCCGCGCGAAAACTAGCATGATACTGGCATGTGACCTTTGGACCCGGCGCACACTGGTCGAATTTCTAGGAAAGCTGGCCATAATAAGGTTTACCAGAAATAAGACATAAAAGTTATTAAGTATTACACGTTTAATATATCGTGTTTTAGACAAATAATTGTTGAATTTTTTGCTCATCATCTATATTTATATATAGGGAGTATCAATTATCACTAACGATAAAAATCATGTATAAAAATCATTTGTATGTTCTTAAATCGTTTTAAAAAATTATTTTGAAAATTAAGGGCTTCTTCGTTGTAAAAAAAGGGTTTTAAATTTTTAATTCGAAGATCCAAATTTTGTTTTTGCAACGGTTAATTCAGGAGTCTCACGAGCAACATGAATGTTAAGCGGACGACAGAAAAGCGTTGATGAGGGCCTGCAATTTTGCCATACATGTATTTCAGAGTTATCGCTATTTTTAAAAATTAATCTAATAGGGATGAAACTAGTAAAAAATATAGAAGCATCAGTGCAGCTGTTGTTCAAAAACACTTGCTTATATTCTGACTATCCCAAGGTAATATCAAAGCCATACTTACAAATTAAAACTAAATTATAAATTTTTATCTGCTGATTCAGCCAAAGTATTTATTACCTCTTTTTATAATAACATCAGTCTTGCATCAGCAATAATGATTCTACCGAAATTTCAGCTTCAGTTTCACTTACTACAATATTATGGGATTAGGGGTGGGCGACAATAATCGATTATTCGATTCACTTTTGAAAAATTACCGATTAATCGTCTTATCGATTAATATTTCAAAAAATATCGATAATCGATTATTTCGATTAATCGATTATTCAGTTATTTGCTAAAATATTAAGCGCTTAATTGATTATTCAATTTCTTGCCCACCCGTACCGATGACTTTACAACAGATATAGCTTTTAAAATTCCAATTTAATAGTGCGTTGCGTTAAGGGTAATTTAAATGACATTTGAAAATACTTTCAGTAAAACATATGAAGCAAAAAAAAAACAGAGAAATGTAAATGCTCAAACAAGACAGCAGCAGGGAAAACTGCGCACGTTACAAATTTAGCCAATAATGGATCCTCATTTCGACGCGCCATTTTCTGTTAATCTGGCTTCACTTATTGCACAATTAGGTATAACACCAACACATAACTTCAGCGGAGTGTTAGCACGATAGTACATCAGTCTTTATCTTTTTATTATAAGACTATTGATTATATCTTAAAAAACAGGGCAATAAGGAACTAAGACGTTCACGGGTTTTTATTACAGGAATCGATCAATGAGTTATAAATGAAGAAAAAACTACGGAGTGCTATTAAATTAGAGGGTGGAAATTGAAGATAGGGGTGAAAAACCACCCCTTTTGGTTTTTTCAATATATGTCGTAAACAAACGAAAATTTCGATATATCTCATAAGAAACTTTTTGTAGAGAATCAATTTTCCCATCGGAATAGCATTTTTTGAATATTAAAAAGAAAAATTGATGCCGAAACAGTCGAAACAAATTTGAAGAAAAAAGCGAAAATTTGGATTTTTTGATTTTTTTGTTTTTTTGCTTGCATTTTTTGGGCTTAGATAGGCATAGGGATTGCTTCAGATAAAAAAAAGATTAAATTTCCTTTAAAATGGTGGGCGGAACAATTTATTGCATAAAAATTGACCGAGATATGGCTATTTGAACCTTGCGGTTTTTTTGGCATTTCATCCCTCTTGTACGAATATTGTTTTTGTTCGCATTTTATTGAAAAAAATATTGTTTTACTCAATTAAAAAAGTTTTTTACGTTTATTATTTAGTAATACATGACAAGTACGACAAATTAATGTTTGGAACAATGGCAATGGTGCTACTACATTGCAACAATATTGTTAGACTGCATATCGATATCATCATCTATATCTTTAGTAATGTCGTCTTCTGCAATATCAGTTTCTTGTATATTGATACAATTAATCCCCATGCATTCTTTACAAAAAATTGAGCAAGTAATATTCTCAACTGCAACTGCAGTTACCATGGCAACCTATAGTGCAATCACAAGCAACTTTTTTCAGATAAATCTCTGGCGCTGGGAGTGCCGTTGTGCGAATCGCAATTAACCCGTACTTGGACCTTTTCCAACCCCAACTCAGATGGTCCAAGATATTTCCTTTACACTGCTGCATTTGACGATAAGTCCTCAAGCCATGCTGTTTGATATCATCACGTGTTTTGACGCTACTTTACCGATGTGTGGTTTCCAAAAATATACATTATCATTTTGCAACTGAAATAAAATAATGAGAAGGTCCACATCTTGTCCAACAATAACAGCATTTTTTAACATTGATGCTTTCTCTTTTGCGCATTCGACAATAAGAAAATTTGCGTCCTCATCTGCTTGGACTGCATCAATGTATACTCCCTTCAATTTTTCAATCAAATATGCAAAGGAGTTCTTTTTATTGCTTTCGTTTGATAGAAAGTTGTCTGGTTTTGTTAGTGGTTTTAAGTAATCTCTAATTTGAACTCCTGGACCAATTTGCTGTGTTCGATGTTTAGATGTTCGATCTGGCTGGCTTTGCCTAGGTGATACAGTATATTAGAATGAACGAATTCTAATAGAGATTTAGTCAAGAATACGTTGTCTCTAAACTAGGGTTAGAGAACAACGTTTTTTTAGTTGTGTAAAACAGTAATTTTTTCAATAAAATGAGAACAAAAAGAATATTCGTAAAAGAGGGATGAAATGCCAAAAAACAGCAAGGATCAAATGGCCATATCTCGGTCAATTTTCATGCAAAAAAATTGTTTCGCTCACCATTTTAAAGGAAATTTAATTTTTTTTATCTGAAGCAATCCCTATACCTATCTAAGTCCAAAAAAAAGATACAGACGAAAAAGCAAAAAAATCTAAATTTTCGTTTTTTTTTCAAGTTTGCTTCTAGTGTTTCGGCATCAATTTTTTTTAATATTCAAAAAATGCTACTCCGATGGGAAATTTTATTCTCTACAAAAAGTTTCATATGAGATATATCGAAATTTTGGTTTGTTTAAGACATATATTGAAAAATCAAAAGGGGTGGCTTGTCACCCTTATCTTCAATTTCCACCCTCTAATTTAATAGCACTCCGCGGTTTTTTCTTCATTTATAACCCACTGATCGATTCCAGCAATCAAAACCCGTGAACGTCTTAGTTCCTTTCTATATTACATAATCAATAGCCTATTATGTATTTGGGCAAAACTATATGATAAGAAGGATTACTCTCCGCGGCGGCATGTCAACGGTGTATCTCCTTCCCCGCGCGAACACTATCAGAATATCGGCAGGCCATGATACAAATAAAACAATCATGTTGGCAGGCGACCTTGAAAGCGGCGGCCATAGACCAGCTCACCCCAGGCCCGTCTCCAGGGGTGAGGCGGCGAGGCAGCCGCCTCGGGCGGCCGATTTTTAGGGGCGGCCGTTTTTATTTTTTATATATATAAGGTTTTAATGTGATTGTATGTAACACGATACACTCTCTCGTAATGAATATGTAAAACGCTTCATTCGTACTATAAGCAGCTCATCGCGCGTTATATGCATTAATAACCTTAAAAAATTAAACCCCACTATATAACATAACGGTCTATTCGCAATTAGCATTAGCAGTTTAAATTCGCAGTGAATGAAAAATCGCATTAACAGTTGCAACTGCTAATGAAAAATCGCGACTTAGCACATCTTTAGGGACGGGCGACATCGCCCTAAAGCGATTCAGGAATGGCCGAAACGCAACCCTATTGATTGATCGATTGCTGAACAGCATGTAACACATGCGAGGAGCGAGCGCATGTTACATATACGTACTCGTGCGATTTTTTAGACCAAAAATTCGAACTTCGCGCCCCCAAATACCCCCCTCTAGAGCACCCACATCAAAATTAATTTTTTTCGAAAATTATTTTTCGAAAATTTTTGTTCGCTTTCTTTACAGAAACGGTTAGAGGAATCCACGTACAGGTCACACAAGTACAAATATTTTTTTTTAAATCCCATACAGGGTCTTAACACCACAAATTTTCCCAAAAATCCCCCATTTTCAAAATATTTCGGTACAACATACTCGTGCGATATTTTAGATCAAAAACTCGAACTCCACGCCCCCAAATACCTTTCTCTAGGGTATCCAAAACAAAATTTATTTTTTTCGCAAATTATTTCTGAAATTTTGTTTTCGCTTTCATTACAGAAACGGTTAGAGGGATCCACGTACATGTCATCCACGTACAAATAATTTTTTTTAAATCATGCAGGGTGTTAAAACCACAAATTTTCCCAAAAAATCCCCTATTTTAAAAATATTTCGGTACAGCAGACTTGTGCGATTTTTTTAGACCAAAAATTTGACCTCTGCGCCCCGAAATACTCTTCTCTAAAATACCCACTTCAAAATAAATTTTTTTAGAAAAATATTTTTCAATTTTTTTCCCCGTTTTTATTACCGAAACGATTAGAAGGATCCACTTACATATCACCAAAGTACAAATAGAATTTCCAAAATCATATACAGGGTGGTAAAACAATTTGCAAAGTTTTGAAAAAAATCCCCATTTTTCAAAAAAAAACAAT
>MU189860.1:11914-27885 GCA_016904865.1 Pissodes strobi | reverse complement strand
AATTCTCTTTGCCTTTTCAGAGAGTAACTTCCACTGCTCCACCGTAAACTGTTCAAAAAACTCATCGGGTAATTTCATAGCCTCGGTCAAGTTAAGAGTTACGTTCCTTCTAGACACAAACACCTTCATCTGTGCCCACACGAGTTCAATAGGGTTAAGGTCGGGATTATACGGAGGTAGTCAAACCACGGTGTGTCCCGCATTGAAAAATATATCATCGAACTTATGTTCTCTCCCTTGGTTTCGCCATTTTAATAAGACTGTAGAGCTACGGTTTTAACATTTAACATTCAAGTGTTCTACAGAACATATTATTTTATAGGAATCTATATCTATAAATAAAAATTAGATTTCCTTACATAAAGATATCCCAGAAATCTCCTCTGACATAAGTTCTTAAATTAGTTTTGCAATTTAATTTTCGATTTAGAAATTGCATGGCTGTTATACAATAAACAATATCCATGTATATTAAAATAAATCAAATAAATTCGGAGTTATACAATGGACCGAATATCTTGCGACATTTTTTTTCTGAACATATTGATTAATAATAAGTAGAAAAGCGGCTTTTACTTACTTTCCAATATCTGAACATCCATATCCGTTCGTCACAATTGCTCCCTTAATTGTTTTTTCCTGGCGTAGAACAAATACCCATACTAAGATTAACGCCACTCCTACTAATACAACTGCAGCAGTGCTAAATATCCAGATTTTGCGTTTCGAAATTCTGAAATAGTGAAATCATTGGAAACGTTAATTAAGGCTAAAGCAGATTTCGAGAATTTCCGATGCCGATTTGACAGTTACCGTTATCTTTATTTCGCATGTATTTCGGAATACCTCAGACACTTTTAGCAAATGAATCAAGTTGTGCACTAAAACATACCGTATCAGAAAATCCTAACTTTATAATAAAATATATTTGAAAATTAACTTTTCTTCCACCTCTCTATCAATTGGCTACTCTGGTCACCCTTTAAATTATTATTCACTTATTTTTATTTAGATGGATGTTTACGTTTGTACAATTTACAATATTAAACAGTCGATTTGTTTGATTTAGAAAGAACTATATGCAACAGCTCCAGAGACTTGCTCAGAAGTTCGTGAAGATCTAGCAATTTAAAATGCTTTCACGTCACCATGCCCAAAAATTTTGTCGGCAATAGTTTTTTATTACTTTTGGAATTTTCAACGTACCCCTCAGCGACGGATGCTCATTTCTATCTTTCATGCCCTTTTAAAATATCCACAGATGCACCGGAGTTAGCTAATAAAAAGGCAGACGTTGGTCGAAAGCAATGTCTCTTGTATAATGATGAATTGGAATTATTTTGGAATACTGATACTTTCGGGGTAGTTTGCAAATATATTTTTACCGACTGGCTGCGCAGTATACTGATTGTTTTGATAACGAACTAAAAACCTCGAAAGAAGGGTCTCAGCCTTTCTTAAAGTCATATACTTCTGACAGATTTCAGTAAAATTAACAATATTTTTACATGAATTTTTAACAAATAAAGCTGAGTCACTCAAATCAGATACATCATCAGAGAGGATTTTTTTCTCTCTGACATCGTCCACCGGCAACTGAACGAACTCCTTACTACTACAGACTCCTGCGACACCAAACATAAGAGCTATCTTTGTCATTAAAAATTAGTTATTTGGAGCATCCATTAAAAATTTGGATAATTATTGGATATAACCTCGTCATAAATACTCGTAATTTTTTACAATTCTAGGTATTCTAATGCATTAAAGAAGTACATATGAGAGAAAAATATCGGCGGAAACAAGATTTTTTGCACATCTATATATATTTAAAACAAAGTCGGGTTAGTTACACCACTTATAACTCAAGAACGGCTGAACCGATTTTTATGACCTTTGGTTTGTCGGATTTGTCTCCGCCCCGAATAGCAGAATAGCTATTAAAATATCGGAAAAATTCTCGGATAAAAAATGATACACAAAATTAGTTATAAATTAGGCTTGGAATTCCGTCATCTTCCGCAATTGACAGCTCATGTCACGCACGATTATAGTTTTTTAGTAATATTTGATGTCCACTGCAAGTCATAGGATAGAAATTCAACGGAAAATAGTGGGAAAGTAGCATATTCATATCTAGAAAGATATTGAAATACATAGACTCGAATCGAAATATAAAAAATTATAGAGAATAAATGAAAAATGACAACAACTTTTTGCAAATCGATTGCTATCAATCATTCCAAATGATTCGGTCGATCCATTACGTATATGGGTCGATCAGTCATCCGTACTTATAGTGTTGCTTAAACATCGGTAGTAAATCAACTATCTGAACAATCGATAGTTTTATAAAGAGCTATCGAGAGTCGAAACAATTTTTTTCTACGAGCGTGCGCAAAGTAGTACTTTCCGCACGCTATGCGGGAAAGTGTGCGGGAAAGTAAAATTCTCTAAAATCACCAGAGACAAGAAAATGTTCATATGTTTTTAGAAACTTTATACTTTTGGACTTTTTATGCAATATAAGAAACCGTTTTAAGTCATAATTATACTCTTTTCCTTAAAAGTTTCCGTAATTCGCGATATTGTAACTTAAACCAAAAACCATATATTTTGAAATCCTCGGTATAGTAGTAAAAAATTATGTCAAGCAACAATACTTATAATTGTCAGATTGACAGATTTGAAACAAATCTAGGTGTAAAACGAAGTATCCCCAAAAACATGATCCTCAGCGTCGCTAGAAAGCCCTCAAAGCTTCCGTAATTCGCGATATTACAACTTAAACCAAAAACCATATCTTTTTAAGTCATGTCAGGTCAACAATAATAGTCATGAGCAACAGTAGGTATAATTGACAGATACTTTTTCTTTTATTTAAATACGGGTCATTATTATTGTGTGCTTGTTTGGACCGCGCTCGTAGAAAAAATATTGTTCCTAACGCTTGCGCAAAGTGACTTTTCCGCACTCGACTGATTGACCGAACTCCGCTTCGCGTCATTCGGTCAACATCAGTCGCGTGCGGAAAAGTAGCACTTTGCGCACTTGTTAGGAAAATAACTATTTCCAAGGCAGGTGATATCATGACGAAGGAAAGATACCAGCTTAAAGATAAAAATTTAGATACTTTGTTGTTCATCAATCACAATTATTCAACCGATTTTTATGTTCTTTGATTTGTTGGAGTTGTCTCCGCCTAGAATAACTATTAAAATATCGGAAATCGGACGTATACAGCGTGTCCAAAAACAACGCAACATATGGGAAACTTCTTTATTATAGGTTTCTAAGAAAATGTCATTCTTTATAAAAGTTGATGCTTGACAAAAAAGTAATTTTTGCAATGCTAAATTCATGATGTTATACAGAGTCCTTAAAAAACACAAACAAGATTAAAACAAAATTGATATATCGGAAAAGTTTCTGCAGAAAAAAATAAAGTTCCTATTAAGATGTTGCTGAAAAAATTAAGAACAAAATTAAAAAAACACGGTTTTTCGCCTTTTTTTCAATAATTGTAATGAATTTTCTCCGCAACAGTGCACTTTTGGAAAAAATGGTATTTGAATTTTATTTTTGCCTTAATAGGAACTTTATTTTTTCTGCAGAAGGTTTTCCGATATTCCAAAATTTTTGTTTTTTAACCTCAATTTTTTATTTTTTAAGTACCCTGTATAACTTATCCTTAATTTAGCATTGTCAAAATTAATTTTTTTTCAGGCATCAACTTTTATCAGAAATAACATTTTCTGAGAAACTAATAATGAAAATAATTTCCATATGTTGAATGCTTTTTTTGGACACTCTGTATATAAAGCAAGGTCGGGTTAGTTACACCAAGAACGGCTGAACCGATTTTTATGATCTTTGATTTATTGGATTTGTCTCCGCCTTAAAACGGAAATCGGAAATATGTATAAAAAAAAGTCTGGTTAGTTAAACCACTTATAACGCAAGAACGGCTGAACCGATTTTTATGATTTTTGATTTGTTACATTTGTCTCCACCCTGAATAGCAGAATAACTATTAAAATATCAGAAAAATTGTCCAGAAAATATTTTTAAATAAACTAAACTTGGAACTCCGCCATCTTCCGCAATTGACAGCTCACGTCACTCATGCTTATAGCTTTTTTGTAATAATTGATGTCCACTGCAAGTCAGTGACATACTACACATTATAGAATAGAAATTCAACGGAAAATAGTGAAATAAATAGAAAATACTTGAATTGAAATATAAACAAAAATATAGAGAATTAATGACAACAACTGTCAAATCGATTGGTCTCAATCATTCCAGATCGACGAATGCACAATGGCACACAAACGAGCATTTGAAGCACTTGACCGAACATTGAAAGATCTGCGCAATGATTCGAGATGTTTTGGATGCGCAATGATTTTACTGTATTTTTCTACTTTTATTGAATTTTTATTTTGTTTATATATATTATCCTAATAAACTATTGAAATTAAAATCCTAATTTAGTTAAAAGTTAACAACACATTCATTTACTGTTAGGCGGTACGAAGTTCGCCGGGTCAGCTAGTTTTTTATAATTTGGATTAGTTATTATAATGGTGCTATATCCAATAATTAAATTGGATATAACCCCACCATAGAAATTCACGATTTTTTACATTTCTAAGAATTCTAATGCATTAACGAATTAAATTTGAAAGAAAATAAGTTGTCGGAAACAAGATTTTTTTCATATTTTTTATAATTTTGGTTCATTTGTTTAAAAACCAATGAAACCACTAAATGAAAAGCGCCCTTCAGCGCGCTTTTCTCTTAGTAGTTTTTATTAGCTTGGATTAGTTTTGGTTAGCCTGAGTTAGTGTTACTTAATTTGGGTTGGTGTTGGTTGGCTTGTGTTAGCTTGGCTAACCCAAGCTAACACAAGCCAACCAACATCTGGTAAATAAGATACGTGCGCAAAACGCAGAGCTTAAGCTTCTCTTCCACCTTAAGCGTATCGGGCCCTTAGGTTATTTTATTATCCTGGATTAGCTGGGTTAGATAATTAATTCAAATTAATTTTAGTCTATTTATCATTCATTAAATTATCATTTATATTGCAGATTGATCTGTTTAATTATTGTATATATCTTCATTATAATAATTAACCCAAATTATAAAAAATATGGTTAGATAATTGATTCAAATTAATTTCAGTCTATTTATTATTCATTAAAATACTATTTATATTGCAAATTGATGTATATTTGTATAAAAAACTTTACTTTTCTATGATGGCGTTATAACCAGTTATTATCCCTCTCTAATAATTGTATATATCTCCATTATAATAATTTATCAAAATTATACAACAAATCTCGTTTCTTCCAATTTATTTCCGTTGAAATTTACTTCTTTACTGCATTAGAATGCATAGAAATGTAATAAACGCGAATTTCTATGATAAGGCTATATCCAACTGTTACCAAAATTTGTCAACCTGGTTCCCTGTTGGTATCTTGGCTTTTTTGTTTCTTTTTTTCAGTAGGAAAATAACGTGTGAAATTTGCTGATATCGATATTATTTTCAACATTGAGCATGGTGTAGAATTTGATATTTTAGAAAACGTACTGCCACTAACCGATATATTCCTAATGACTCTTTCCACTGCGACCAACACAAATTGGCCAGCTTACATTTTTTGGTACATCGTATGGTTAACTTTCCTCTCAGCAGAGAAAGATTTAATAATGAAAAGGAGACAATTAAGAATATAGCGAAAGTTAATGGTTTCAATACTAACTTAATAAATAGACTAGTTAATAGGCATTTGTTTAGAAAGACCATTCGTGATTCCACTTCTTTCGTCAATCAGGATGAAAATACAAAATATGTAAGCGGAAATTTTTGCGATCATGATGGGGGTCTGGGAGTCGTTAAGGCTCAATGTCGGTGGCAGGAGGATTTTCTTCTGCTCTGACAGCAAGGCCGCACTCATGGCGCTGAAATCGGTCCGTACGCGCTCTCTGTTGGTAAGGGAGTGTAGAAGCTGGCTGATTGAACTTGCAAAGCGAAAAAAGGTTACGCTGGTCTGGGTACCGGGACACTCGGGTGTACCGGGAAATGAGACAGCCGACGCCTTAGCAAGAGAAGGCTCCGCACGCGGATACTTGGGGCCTGACCCCTGTGTGGGGATCGCCCAGTGTGTCCGCGAAGGAGCTTTGGAGACCTGGATGGATAGTCGGGCGGAGGAGGTATGGCGGACGGCTCCGGGGATGAGACAGACGAGGCTCATGATACATGGGCCTGCGAAGAGTCTCGCCAAGGGGCTGTTGTGTCTACCTAGGAAGGAGTGCAGGGCCCTGGTAGGATTCTACACCGGGCACTGTAGGCTTAGACGGCACCTGACCCTGCTGAGAATTGCAGAGGAGGCGGAGTGTAGATGGTGCATGGAGGACGACGAGACTCCATACCATCTACTTACGGAATGCCCCGCCTTTGCGTGGGCAAGATTCAGAATCTTTGGCGTGACGTCGATCGAGCCAGATTCAGTGCGTCGTGTTAGTCTGAAGGAGATGCGGGCTTTCTTAAGGAGGACCGGCATCCTGGAGGTTCTCTAATGCGGGCTGGGGGCACAACGGGTTCAATTGGTGGCCTAAGTGCAAGGCCCGCTAGGGGCCACCCCTTCCATACTGATACTGATATTGATACAAAATATGTCTCGATACCATATAATCCTCAGTATACTAGAGGACTTCAAAAAGTCTTTAAGGAAGTAGGTTTAAAATTAGTATACCAAACTCAGTTCAACATTAAGAAATTATTAGGTGGTCCAAAGGACAAAATTGAAATATTAGAAAGAAGTGGAATATATGAAATTGGATGCATGGATTGTAACCAAAAATATGTTGGGCAAACTAGAAGATCTATACAAACGAGATTCAAAGAACACATAGCTCATTTAAAGTATGGTAGAACAGAAAAATCAAGTGTTGCCGAGCATGCTTTTGATAACAATCATAGAATAACAATTAAAAATTTAAAATTAATTCATAATATAACTGATAGGAGATTATTAGACGCATATGAAAGTATGGAAATTATTAAATGTAAGAATAGTTTAAATAGAGATAGAGGGCCTATTCCGTATAGTCCATTATATTGGTTGATCAAGCGTGACTAGTGGGATTCCAGGATTGGTTCCTTTGGTTCCGCTTGATTAAGCAAACTTTTAGTATAAAAGCGAGTTAGGTAGAGTTTTAAATTTAGTTTTAATCATCTCCTGATGATGCTAACATGGTTAGCGAAACGCGCGTCGAGTGCAATAATTCTGTTTCGGTATTGTGGATAAAACTCCGTTTTAGTGCATGTTGCCGAAGGTTCCAAACCCCAACATAGTAAATATATGAAGTCCAGTGACGTCCCGGGGGGCATCATAGCGAATATTAATGACAAAAAAATACACATTACAATCATAGTAACCAAAAAAAAAATGTCCAAGTTAGACAATTAGGCCGTTATTCAAAACGAAAAAACGGGTTTTAAAATTTAAGATGGCTATTACACCCCCTGGCGGCCATTTTGGAAACTTAAAAATAATTTCCATCATTTTCTCTTGGGCGGTTTACTCATAATTTTTTTTTACTTTTCAAGATATATCCGAATGCCATTCTTAGTTGGCAACCCCATCCCGTACCTACTAAGATTAGTTTAATTATTTAAAAAATATTCGTTTTCTCTTGAAATTATAAAAATCATTTAAATATTGTTATGCCTCAGGGCGTCGCGTCGGATGGGTTAAAAATGGCTCTGCTGATGTTGGTAGGCACTACATTTTCATTTGAGAATATAATCAAGTCATTACTTCGTTTTTAGCATAACACAGATAAATCACTGGCACAAAATGTAGCAAAAATAAATAAAAACTACAAAATAAATATATACTTACACATTGGTATTTTGTTGAAACAAAAATATGAAATATAAAAATATTCTCATTTAAATTGTTGCGATCGGTATTACATTAATGTTATGTCATATAGGCATGCATAGCAAAAAAACTATATGTCTACTAATTATAAATTAAAAATTTATCTAACGATTATAAATGAATAATACCTACTCGTATTTGACAGTAGATATTTACGAACCTTCGTTAAGAGACACAATTTAATGTTACGTTGTTACCTATTTGATGCATCTAGATTATAAATAACGTACAATTATATAAATTATAATTATATAAACATAACTGAATTATTCGGGAGGCTAAATTTTAATATTTATTTCAACCGAGACGCTAAGACCTGCCTATGTTGATATTTCTCATTTCCATAACAGTGGCTCAGAGATTGGCTAATACGAATTAATAATAATTACCCTTGTTATTTTATGATTAACTATAATTTCACTTGTTGCCTTATGCATAGCACCGTCTATTATTAAATGGTTGTAGATAAAATAAATTAATGTATTAATTTTTGTTTTAAGCAAACTTATTATTTTCTTTAAATTGTCATGAATTACTTATTGTTTATTTTGTTCCTAGTTTTACTGTTTGTGTGCAAGTATTAAAACAGTAGGTGGAAGAAGTGCCACCGGAAAAAAGACCGTCGCCGTCGCGTCACCGTTGCGCGTCGTTTGTGTTAGCACAGGTTCTTGTGGCCAATAATGATGATTCTTTATTAATACAAGTTAAACATTCTTTTTAGGCTAGACTATACTTACTATTCAATAGTGGAATTTTGATGAAGCTTCACCACTTTCATATTTTAGCACTCGATTCAAGTGGTTTATCACAGCTGCGTTCGATTTTTGTGCTGCCAATTAAATAAACACTTGACGCAGTATCTTCAAGATTTCTTTATTTGCATATTATCCATATCAGTTATCGCAAATTATTTTAATATATTATGTATTAGTTTGCTGAGCTTAATTAACTGCCTTAAATGAATAGATATAAATATATACTTACGGATTCTTCATTTTGTCGCACTTTTGAACTAGTAGATCAATAAAATATATTCAAATTTTAAACCAGATTTATCCACTTAATTCCGCTATTTTACGATACAATTTGAGTATTATTCAATAATTATAAATTTGTACACGATTTTAAACTGCGATAATTACAGACAGTTTTTAAATAAAACCAAAATAGCGATTATTCTTATGTCTGCGCTGAACTAATGGAATATATGGGTCAACTACGACTATCAAGGTGAGACATATTAGGTGTGCAAAATGAAACCGAATTTAAAATAAATAATTATTATTTCAGTCGAGCAATATAATAATAGGAAAGGTCACGTAACAATAGCATAAAATGTTCTTACATTTGCGATATGAATGTAAATTGCATATATTTTATAGATACTTTAAAAAGACAGAGTACCAGGAGCCCAGTTAATAGGTACCTAGTACCCTTCGCGGCGGGTATCAAAAGACTGGGAAAGTGAGATGTAATTTGCTAATTGCTAATGATATTATTTAAAGATATGATAATGACGGTTTTTATTATACAGAGTGAAATGTGTACAATATTTAGCGGGATTTGAAAAATCGAGAGATACGTTACAAATATTTATTGTAAACTGGCGCATTGCATTCACTGCTCTTTATTCGGTGTCGACTATAGTAAACTGAAGAACTCGATTTTATTCATGCAGCTGATACGAAGCACATATACAATAGTGTGTTTCTTACTATTTATTATATGAGACGAACTAACGGTAGGCATAATATGTAAATCTAAAAGTGATAGGGATTTTACTGAAACTTCTTGCTAAGCCGGGTTCCAATATTCTTGGCTTTGGTGCAAGTTTGCCATCAAATTAAACCTTACCCTGTCTTTCAAACAAAAAATAAGCATGATATTAACAGCTCACCAGTTCCAGCTCCATTAGAAAATTGGGGAGAAAATTTACAAATATATCACGAAATAGGAAAATAGAAATTAAAAACATCGGGTCACCTTTAGCGAAGTTGTGTTGAAAAATCGAATTATTAATTTTGTTGGATTGAACAGATGTAACCAAGAACACTCCGATCATTTTTGTTGTTGTGGATAATATGTGCAATTTAAATGTTGAGTTAGATATTTCTCTTAAATATTGTTTTTGCTAAATACCTGGTACTTCGTCGGTATTGGAGAGACCATGAAAACAATCACAGGCTCTGCGACGTGCATCTTCTAAGAATTGGATAAGATTAAATATCTTAAGATCATCTGCGCCAAGAATAAGGTCGCTTTGGCTCTGGCCCCAGGGTGTAAACACACACAAGTGCTAGTATAGTGACACCAACGATGCTGAAAAACCATAAAGAACTGGAAAACGCTCGACCTTTTTGAGGAATAAATCCGCCATTGTTGTCAAGAAAGAAAAATCTAAAAATGCAAATGATTAGTAAATGCAATCAACTGGGGCAAATTAATTCCTCGAAACGTCGAACGTTTTCCAGTTCTTGTAGGTTTTTTAACATCGTCGGAGTCACTTGGAATCTACTTGGATGTCTCATTTGTGTTTCCTCCATTTGCTCAATAAGTCCCTTAACCAACAAGGTACCCAACTTGACAATGAAAAAACTCTGATTGATCATATAAAATGCTTTGTATATACAGAATCAGTCTATTATTCATAGCCAAAATAATAAGTAAGAAATTCGCTAACAGACCCAGCCAGCGTATCAGTACATAATTAGAGTAAGTTGCTTTGTATTATTCGCAATATCGTTAAATAATATACTATCTTGCAAAACTTGAGTAGGTACCAGATGCTTTCCTTAAGGCGGATGTTTCTTCGGAAGCTTGATCAGTAGTAGACATACGAAGAACGAAAATGAAACAATAGATACCTTAATGGCCTTTACAAAAAGATCTATGGCGAACCAGTTTTAAGATCACCAAGCCAAGGTGTAAGGAAACGTGTCGCAGGCTGAATGACTGCAGGTTAAATCTAGTTGTCAATGCTTCCTCCTAGCGGTATGTAAATAGTCTTATCCTTATCTTATCTGGGCATTCGGAGTTCTTATGAAGTAGAATGCTCAAGAGGAAGCAAACAAACAAAGAATAGAGGGCTGATAAGGTTAAATCTTTTGAGGCTAAGGTCGAAAAATATTAGGATTCAAAGGTTCACCAAAAAAGAACCCGTCAACTGGTATCTAAAGAAGAAGGGTACAAAATTAGTCAATCGAGAACAAGCTGATTTCAAAAAATAACTTCGATGATAGGATCCGTCTATCTGGTAAATTCAGCGCGAGGGTCATGGAACTAGCAAGTAAAGGGAGTTTGACCCTCTACTCCAATGATCCATGCGGACCGCAACAGACAGTCAGCTTGCGAAAAAGAGGAGGAACACGGAACGAAACTGAATGTCGTATAGCGCCTGAAACATTACATCAACGTCCTATGTCCAAAAACAACACCGCAAACGCAAAACGGCCACCGAAGAGGCGATAACATAAAACATGAACTTCAAAGAGTTCATAGGTCAAGCAGTTAAAATAGCCGTGGATTCAAATGGAGGCTATAACGTAAAAACTCAAGACCACAAGTGCGTTTGTCTTAAATGTACGGCATAGGTCGGGATATCGCGACGTGACTTTCACAGATGCTGTGAGCATAGAACTGATCAAGAAAATAGTTCCAACATTGAAACACTGAAACCTGCCATAAATTATATGACACGAATATAGACTAGAAATTTGCAGATATAAAAGACCGAAGTTTCAGGAACGTTTCACCAAAAATTGTTGTTGTCTTTGTCTTTGAGGTAGCTGAATCCAAAGGTTCACCAAAAAAGAACCCGTTAACTGGTATCTAAAGAAGAGGGTACAAAATTAACCAATCGAGGACAAGCTAATTTCAGAAAACACCTTCGATGATAGGACCCGTCTATCTGGTAAATTCAGTGCCAGAGTCATGGAACTGGCAAGTGAAGGGAGCTTGACCCCCTACTTCAATGATTAGGGAAACTTCATCCTGACCACAACAGACAGTCAGCTTGCGAAAAAGAGATGGAACACGGGAAGAAACTGACTGTCGTAGCGCCGGAAACATCACATTACATCAAAATCCTATGTCCAAAAACAACACCGCAGACGCAAAACGGCCACCGAAGAGGCGATAACATAAAACATGAACTTCAATGAGTTCATAGGTCAAGCAGTTAAAATAGCTGTGGTACACAATGATTTCCCGGGAATTCAAATGGAGGCTATAACGTAAAAACTCAAGACCACAAGTGCGTTTGTCTTAAATGTACGGCATAGGTCGGGATATCGCGGCGTGACTTTCAGAGATGCCGTGAGCATCGAAATGATCAAGGAAATAGTTCCAACATTGAAACACTGAAACCTACCATAACTTATATGACACGAATGAAAACTAAAAATTATTTAGCAGATATAAAAGACCGATGCTTCAGGAACGTTTCACCAAAAATTGTTGCCTTTGTCTTTCGGGTAGCTGAATAATAGAACATTAGTTAAAAGTCAAATAATAATAAGATCTAACGTTAAGCAAAAGTTGACTCCAAAAAATATTTGTAATATGAAACTATGTCAGCGCATTAGATAACAATGATGGTACATACATACAAACACCTTAGAATGTTTTTTCTAAAGCTAAAGTTTATAGAAAATAGATATTTATGCAACAAGTGTGTAAAGTGACCCTTTTTATATGAATGGGAATATTGTCGCATGAGCCGTAGGCCATATGCGTAACATAATATATTTTACGCACTAGTGCGTAAAATATATTATTTCACGCACTGCCCTAAATGTCAAAAAAATGTCAGATTTACTTTACGCACTAGTGCGTAAAATAACTTATTTTACGCACTTCACATTAAAAAGACCAATTTTACGAACCTTAGAGAGTGCGTAAAGTGATTGCTTTACGCACGGTCGTAGAAAATATATTTTTTTACTACCGTGCGTAAAGTATTCACTTTACGCACTCTCTAAGATTCGTAAAATAGGCCTTTTTAATGTGCAGTGCGTAAAGTAAGTTATTTTACGCACTAGTGCGTAAAGTAAATCTGACACATTTTTTTGACGTTTAGGGCAGTGCGTAAAATAATTAGTTTACGCACTAGTGCGTAAAGTATTTTAATATTATTTCTGTTACATTTTTTCGGTAGTAGAAAAAAATTTTTTATGCTACTCATGCATAAAGTATCCTTTTTTTATTCATGGGATTGTCAATACAATATCCCCCATTCATAAAGAAGGGTCACTTAACACACTTGTTGCATAAATAACTATTAACAACATCGAATATTATAAAAAAATAAATAACACTGAGCCAGAAATTAAAGGGTTTTTAAAAAACTTTACCCGCGTCATCTACCATGGACTTTCTGTTTTTGGTTTAGTGGGTTTCTAAAAATGGACTTTATTTATTTTTTGAAAATTGTACATTTTACGTTCACACTTAATTTTGATTAAAAATGTGAGTGCCGTCGACGATGAGCAAGGTAAGTGGTTCTCTCTACCCATCAATAAAATAATAATCAAGGCACATGGAATCATGCGAGAGAGAAAACAAGGACTTTAAGAAAAGTGACCAGAGTTTTCGCAAAATTTGGCTGAATTTTTATTTTGTCTTAATATGAATTGAGCACCGAGTTGAAAAGGCGAGAATTGTTTATCTGGTGGGGTATGGTGTGCGGGTATGCCACAAGGTGAGTTGTTTGTTTTCCCAGGGATTATGTAGTTTCTTGTGCTGATGATACTTGTCTAATGCTCCGTAATAATTCATAAAGAACATTGTGTAGTAAGGTAGCTAAACGCCTGAGTAATGTCAAAACGTACGTTGAATGTCAGCAAGTTGCTATTAAATGTTAATAAACCAATTTCATAATCATTAGCTCCTCTTTTACAAATAGAAGAAAACCAACCAATAACTTTTTAAAAACCTGGAATTATTATTATACTGCTGGATATTATAGAAATGCGTGCAACAAGTGTTTAAAGTTTGCCAGAAATGGATATGGCAATAGCACAGCTTAGTACGTACTAAGCTGTGGCAATAGTATATTTCGTTACCAGTCCGGAAACTAGGCTTTTCCTGTGCGCGCACGACAGTTGTTGGTGTGAGGCGTAGCCGAACATCGGAAGTCGTGCAAGCACAGGAAAAGCTGTTCCTGGACCTGTAATGAACGATAGTTTTCGTAATTCCTCTCTGAAATCAAAACATAAACATAAAATTATTATAATTTTACGTATCCAAAATCATGTCATAATAGATTTTGAATTAAAATGTAAGCAAACGTCAAACTTGGAAGACAAGCAAGACACAGGTATTTATCTAATATTCATCAAGCGTTGCTATGGAAATGTCACGGTACAAGGAGAAACGGTATAGTATTCCGGCAGCCAAAACTCGTCGAGTTCGCGCAGTTACGTAGGTTGCGTAAGAAAATCAAGACGACTGCATTCGATTTATATGGATTTGTACGTTTGTACGAGCTGACATCGTGGTTTTCTAACTGTGAATGTTTTATTTGTTTTTCAAAATACCTGGATGTTCTGTGGCAAAGTGTAATAATTACACTAAATCTACTCAAGGCACTAATATTAGATATTTTTGTTCCCCAAAAAATAAAGAGCTGTGGTGGATCATTGCGTGTAGACGGGAAGATGAGATAAACGTAAAGAATGGTATATATTTAACTAACTAGGTGGTCTATTATGTGATAGGTTGTAATTAATTTGTAAAAGAAAATAATATACCTAACTTTTAGCTTACATAATATGTTCTGTTCATTTTGAGAACGTTTATTTTGCTGGGCCTACACTTATAGAGAAGTTATTAAATTATACATCAAAAACTAAGAGAGGTCAAAAACTAACTAGCTTCTACGTTGTAAAAATAATAACTAATAACATAAAAAATACTGTATATTTATTTCAATTGTATACTTTAGAATCTCAGCACGCAGAGTGTTGTCAAAGCAACTGAATTTACTAGTAGTATAATTGGATAAACAATTATTTCTCCACACGAAAAACATCTTATCACATAGAAAAAATATTTTTACCACTTGTCAAACCAAAAGTTATTTCTACATTTCATAGATTTTAAATCTATGCAATTCTTGTCGTGAAACCAATATATTTTAAATGCGCGCTATGTCTGACATTCTACGCAAACTACGCCAGAGCCCGGAAGCGGTGCGCAATACTATACCGTTTCTCCTTGTGCCGTGGGAAATGTGTTTGTACAGTTGCGGACATAAAAATTGGGGCAGCACTTTTTTCTTTTGTAAATATTACTTCTAAATCACATTTCAACACCAGGATATTACCTACGAACTGACATGCTGACAAAAAGTCAAAAATTTTGATTTGTAATATTTTAATAAAAGTTATGCTATGCCCTCCGGTTAACAGAAATCGAGAAAATGAGAATAGTTACTTTAATTCAAGAAGCTGAACGAAGGGTAGCTGAGAGATTCGTGGTGCCGAAAAGTACTGCCACAACGTTAAAAAAATGTGGGAAGAAGCTCATTCATTCGAAAAAAGGGTAGTAAGTGGCCCACCACAAGTTTCTACAGAAGAGGAAAATAATAATTTAATTCCGAATTATTGTATTAGTAAATTTTATTTAAAAAGTTTGTGTATTAATGCAACATAATTTGAAAAAATTAGATACATATCTGCTGAAGGTAATTGTGTATATTTACTTTAAATTACATATCACCTTTTAGATCGGTAAAAGAGTAATAAAGGTAACATAGGTAGAAGTCAAAGTAAAAGCCTGATTTACCAAAATTCGTTAAAAAGTCACAAAATGTCAAATGAGTGCCCCAAATTTTATGTCCGCAACTATATGCTTTGTTGTAATTGAATAGACAGCTAATTTTTAAGTATTTGTGACAAGTAAGGTGAGAATAAGTAAAATAATTTTACTTAAAATTAGACTATTGACGCTAAAATGTACTAGGTTAATCTTGTAGACTGCATCGCTGTATAATTTTAACCCAATTTATTA
>MU189860.1:0-11904 GCA_016904865.1 Pissodes strobi | reverse complement strand
AAATAATTTTACTTAAAATTAGACTATTGACGCTAAAATGTACTAGAGATTAATCTTGTATACTACACCGCTGTATAATTTACATACTGTACAATTTGTTATACTTTATGCTTATTCTGTGACTAAATAACTGCAAATTTAGCACTTAACATTAACGGAACGGGAAAATTTTTCCCGTGCGGGCGCACCGAAAAGACTTAGGCTTTGCTCTACAGAGACTTCGAAAATGATAGTTTTCAGAGAGGTATTATGAAAAGTCATATTTAAGTAACTTGCGAGGGACGTAAATTTTTTATTAGTGTATATCGACTAATCAAAGGAGCCTGGAGCCTGTAGACAAATACTTCAAGAAGAAAAGAAGCACAACCAGGAAGAAACAAAATCCATTCGCCGGTTTATTCAAGTACTAAGCCTCTTTAAAACAAATAGTGAAAACATTATTAAATCGAGCTTTGAAGCAACTGAACTATTTCAATAAAATAGATATATTTTGATAAATTACCTAAAACAAGCGCCGAAGTATTACAGCAAGAAGAGAATATGGCCCAATCACTTAAAGATAATTTCGCAAAATATCTATTTAACACTGTAATATCTGCAGTTGTTGACTGTGATCTGAATCCAGAGCCGTTTTCTGAATTGGATGAAAGATGCATAATACGTAATATTTTCGATGAAAATAATAAACGATCTCCTACTGAAGATGTTGATGGCCCGATCGATTTTAAACCAGGTGATTATAGTGTTGTTTGTTTGAAAAATGACACAGGAAATAATGAGCAATTTGGGCCCAATTTGATAAACCGTGATGATGCACATTTCAAGAATGTGCTCTAAAATCTTAGATGCTTATGTTTATTCTTCAACAGCAGAGATCGCACTACTCGACGAAGAAAGTAAATCATATAGGCTTTCGAATTTGTAACCTTAAGATTTTCAACTTTTTCCCTCATGACTTCTCAACTTCTCTTTGGTTGTACCGAATATCAGTTTAAATACTTTTCTACTAATTTTTTATAAATCTATATTTATCGTTAAAAATAAAATTTTTTGCTAAACATATATTTTTTTATATGTTTGATATAAATCCATCCTAATTATTGTTCTACTTGTATGCCGTGGTAATACTGTAAATTTTATTCGTCCTATAGTTGGGTGAGTTAAAACAAACATTCTAATATGTCTTTCGTTAAGAGGTGGAGAAAATGGTCGATAAAAGATGGAAATTCCACCGATTATGTAAAACGTAAACAAATGAAGCCTGCCAAATGCAAATTAGATAAATAAATATCAGCCAAAAGAATAGCCACAAAAAAATTAGAATAACCTGCTTGGGAGTAAAATAACTCTTGTGGAAAATGCACAATAAAAAATTATCATATCAGGTGTTGCAAAAATAGGTATGATAACAACATTGAGGAAATAACCTGTTGAGAATTATTAACGATCTCTACATGTTTAAACAAAGATCAAAATAAAATAAGATAGGTAATGTAAATTGCTAACCAGCTGGTAATTTAATATAATAAAAATACCTTAAGGTAACTCCAACCCTCTACATCTTCTTGTCTATTATCTTATTACCTATTTTATCTCAAGCTATTATTACTATTCTATCTTCATTAAGTTATGGCAAAAAAGTAATTGCACTGAAGTCTCGAGTAAAATGACAGTTTAGTTGAAAAATAAAATCAGTAAACATGAATGCCAATGTTTTGCGATTTTAGTATCACAAACAAAGACAAAATATAAAATTATTTTATGATGATATTTTCGTATGAACCATTAGAATGTACATGCAAATAAACAATTACCAGGTGCGAAGACGTTTTAAAAGTATTTATGAAAATACAAATGGTTGTTCTTTTTATTTTTCCACACATCTCTATTTAAAGTAAAATATATCTAACAAATAGCGCTTCACCTTGTTTATATAATTTGTGTCTAAAATTGTAAAATGATTATTTATATTTCAGGGATTCTCATTGTTATACGCACAGTCTAGATTTATATTATTTCAGGATCATAATGGAATTATGACATAGCCGCAATGTAGTAAATGAATTAATTAAATGTTGATATTAAGCGTATTATGTGATTTATTTATCTGTTATAACTATAAAGGAATAAAGTTATCTCAAAATTTAAGTGCTATTTAAAAAAAAAGATTACAAATTTTACAGTCTCACGTACATTCTTCATAAATAAATTAATTATTCGAAGGAAAATGTGAATATGGAAATATAGTTATGCATAAGTCACTATACCACTTTTCCGAATTAACTTTATATATAAAGTCAACTAGATCGATAAATGAACACTTCTGTCATGGGGTCCCCAGTGCCTAGACGACAATTTTGTTTGGTTGCTGTTTTTGTTTGTATAATAGGTAGCTTGTAAATTTGTCCATTGTAGAATTCAAATTTGTAATGTACTGTATTAGCTTATTTCGGCTAACTCGAAGGACCAGTCGTAAATGACGTAAACTAACTCAAAGATGAACTATTTTGTGAATAGGCTTGATTACAAAAATATACACGCGTTTAACACTGATACAACATAACTATTAACTTATCAACGACTAGGAAAATAAATCAACGGGAACTCCGTAGAAAACCTTTGACCAAAAAAAAAACGCGACTACGCGTAAACCGCTTAGAAGGCTCTACTCTCCCTCGATTTGACCATATTTTTCTGATCTTTTTGGCCCGATCTCTTTCTTTCGTCAGCCCGCTTGAAATATCGGCTTTAAATCACGACCTCTTCTTAGAAGTCAGGCTGGCCTAGTAGACCCATGTTTAAATTTTTGAATTTTTGTGGCAAAATAGCAAAACTAAATTATTTACTTAATATTACGTTTGTTTAAGTTACAAACTACAACATCCAACCCCCCCCCCCTCCCCCCCCCCCTTTTTTTTTGATGCGAACAAATTTGTCATCCTAACTAACTAAAACCCATTTTAGAGAAGGAATAGCATCTTCCCCTACCCATAAAATTATATTTAACTTTAGATTTTGTTTAGGAATTAACCAATTCTCTCGATTTTGAAGGCTATTTAAGTACTCTGCTGACCAATGCTTCCAAAATATGTGTTGGATTCTAGCGCATCTTTGTCAAAAATTTAACTTATTTTCTAGAAACCAGAAACGTGTCTCGTCGGAAAGCTTGTTAGCGATTCTCCTGTTAAAACGTGTGATGGGGTTAAACAAGTATAATCCGATGAATCAGTGGATATGAGACAGAGAGGTCTGGAATGTAATATAATATGGCCTCTATTTGTGCTACAACTGTCGAGAGTTCTTCAAATGTTAAACAAAAATTTCCTACAACCTATCGTAAATCAGATTTAACCAATTTTTTACCAGACTCCCAGAGGCCACGCCAATGGAGGCTGTTTGAAGGAATGAAATTACACGCAAATTTCCCGTGTTGCTAAGAATTTGCTTAAATAGTTTAAGTCTGATTGTGATTTAAAAACGCATATACATTCTTAAGAATATTGTTCGAACCCTGGAAGTTAGTGGCGCGTTGTCACTACAAATGGTAACAGGATTGCGACTTGAAATGAACCTTTTCAATGTCAGCAAAAATGCTTCTGTAGATAAATTTCACTAATTCAAGGTGTATTGCCTTGGTCACCATGCATTCAAATGACGCTAAATACGTTTTATAATGAACAGCCTTTCGACTACTTAATAAGAATTGGACCACTAAAATCATTGCCTACTAACCCATAATTTGCTATAATGCTATAGTCCAAACCTACAGACTTAATTTGACTTTGAAGCACCTATATATGATTCTTAAATTAGCCAATACAGTGTGCGCACCATCGTGATAAAGTCAAATGTGCTCTAATTTTATAAGAAGTTTGGTGATATGATGCTTGTATGGCAAGATGATAGGAAATTTTTGATGGAACCTAATTTCAGTCTTTCATTTACCCTTGATATGTCATGGTCGCCCAAAAACTGATTTAAGCTCTTAGTATTGCTATATTTTAAAATTAGTTTTGCCTTCATATTTTTTAAACCTGTATTAGATAGAACGTTGTAATTTGAGATATGCAATTTTTTTCGAAAAAGAAAATTCTTGAACAAACTGAATTCATTTTAATCTAGAATTGTTCAGTTCTTGAATAGAAGGGGGGTCAGTACATTTTATGTTTCTCTTGTTTGCATTGTTTATGAATTATAACCAATAGAACAGTACCCTTTCTATTCGAAAAAAAAAAACTAGAGTAATTTAACCAATTTATTAGTAAACTTTTGGAGAAACATCCACCTATCGCTGATCAGGGTACCGACAACGCTACTATACACCAGCATGTGAATTATCGGAAGTAATTGCACAAATGACAGATCTATATAGCTACGCAACAGATGCCTACTCCGGTATTAAAAGTGTCACTCGCCAATAATGCAATAAACTTAAATATTTTCCTATTTAGACATGTTTTGCCCCTCCGTGTTGCCAAGTCGCCAACTGTAGTTTACCTTTCATATAACATTATAGTATTACTAATGTTCTTGGCAATCGTATGATATATTATGTCAAATTAAAGTTCATTATCAGATTCAGTGAATGGTGTGCTTGAACATGGGCCAAAACTCACCTTAAATACCGGTGAAAAAGGTCATTACAAATTTTGTTAACTTATACTGTAATATATCTTATTTGTATTAAGTAATAATATTATCACGCAGGTTTTTGTTTCGAAGATCAAAGGAATTTTTGAAATATTTCCCGAATGAGGACATGGTTTTAAAAATTACATTTTTATTCTCTTTTTTTAATTCAAAAACGTACATGTAACTGCAAACAAAAGAAAGAGACCCAAAATATGATTTTCTTTAATCCGAAACGAGACATTTTTAATAATATATTTTGACTTTTCTTTGACGTTATTTATAAATTGTTGCTCTCATCGTAAGTTTACAATGGAGTTCCCATAGAGACGTACGATGCAATTATCGTTGAGCTCTTTCGGTTTCTGTAAATTTCCGATAATGGCACTCCTCTAATGGAATTTTTTATACATAAGGGAAATAAATATTCGCCAAAAGGCATGGAAATGAGATGACTGAAACTTTATTGAGCAACGCTCAAGGAAATAAGTCTACAGCCTGTCATTTCGAAGGCGACTGCGGTGGTCCTTTAGTTTAAAAGGAATCACACCAACGACGAGATCCATAAAAGGGTAAAATCCCAGAATGCATGATGTGTAGAGGAATGTTGTTTCGCTTCCTCTGTGAACTATAAAGAACCATCCACCCATCGCTCATCGGGGTTCCTCTACATAGCATGTATTTTAGGATTTTACTATTTTATGGAACTCGTCGTTGGTGTGATTCCTTTAAAACTAAAGGACCACCGCAGTCGCCTTCGAAATGAAAGGCTGTACACTTTTTTCCTTGAGCGTTGCTCGATGAACTTTCAGTCATCTAATTTCCATGCCTTTTGGCGATAATTCACATGCTGGTGCATAGTAGCGTTGTCGGTACCTGTCTTAGCGAGAAGAATTTGCGTTAAACAAACCTGTGCTAAATTTGCTTTTTACGCCACTTCAATTTAAATAGAGCTGCTCCGTTCGAAATTGATATCGGAAATAAGTCTATCTTCGTTTTAGGTTAAATTTAACCGGAATTTCTTAACCTATGGTTAAGTAAAAAAAAATAGTGTCAAACGATAGCTTATGAAAAACCAAGATAGGAAAGTGCAAACCATTTTGCTCTATCTTCAGCCGTTTAGATTTTACAGGCTGTCAAACTTGGTAAATGGTCGATTTTCAACTGTCAATATTTCAAAAACAGTAACAGATAGGTATAGGACATTATTTATGAAATATGTCTTGAATTCTCCGCAAAATCCAATTATGCAATAATATTTAGGGTGTTCCATTTAAAATTTGACGGTTGCTACTACTTTTTAGTAGAAGCGGTAGCACTGTCGAAAATATTTTAGAAGGGTAGAGCATATTCGTTTATGTAAACGACGAAGTTTTCAGAATGATTCGTTGAGTGGTTCTCCAGAAACGTCTAACCTACCATCGACCGTGAATCCCCTTGTAGTGTTTTTCAAAAAGTTCGCATCATACGGGAAACTTGTTAATTATTGATTTCTCAGAAAACTTTATTCTTGATAAAAGAACTAAATTTGACGATGCTAAATTACAAATAAGTTATACAGGGTACTTAAAAAATACAAAAATTTAATTTTAAAAAACAAAAATTTTGGAATATCGGAAAACCTTCTACAGGAAAACTAAAGCTCTTATTAAGATAAAAATAAAAGTCAAATACCATTTTTTCCAAAAGTGCACTGTTGCTGAGAAAATCATGACAATTGTTGAAAAAACCCTCTTTTTCTTAATTTTGTTCTTATTTTTTTCAGCAACGATGCACTTTTGGAAAAAATAGTATTTGACTTTTATTTTTATCTTAACAAAAGCATTATTTTTTCTGTAGTAAGTTTTCCGATATTCCAAAATTTTGGTTTTTTTAACCTTAACTGTATTTTTTAAGTACCCTGTATAACTTTTCCTTAATTTAGCATCGTCAAAATTAGTTTTTTTCTAAGCATCAACTTTTGTCAAGAATATAATTTTCTGTGAAATCAATAATAAAAAAGTTTCCCATATGATGCGAACTTTTTGAAAGACCCTGTATAATTAATTACTGGTCAAGGCCAGCCTCGGCCGACCAACGGTTTCTTATTCGGCCCAATTAAACAATATTTTTTATCATACAAAATCCTGACAGTTCAGACACCACACTATTATGCCGGTCGCCTCTCGGACTATATAAGTTTAAACTATATCTCTAGAGCCCCCATTTAAACGTTATCTAAGTCAATTTTCAACGTCAATATCTTTCCTTACTTAATCACTATTATTAACTGTATTTAGTCGGTTGTCTTTCTATTTATTTTCAGAAGTTAAAAAAACATCTCGCGCCTCTTTTTAACATTGAGAATGTTTCTATTATCCTAAGGGCCTCAAATCGTGAAAAAGTACATGCTACATTTGCAACATGTCCTCATACGCGTGAGAGATCGTGTTAGTTTGTTTATTACGAAATCGATTTAAGTAACTAAAATAAATTAAAACTAGCTGAAACTAACCGAAAGTTGATTGAACGACTAACCCAAACTAACCAGAAGCACCAAAAAGGGTTAAAATGTACAGGAACTGATTAAAAAAATAAAAGTAAGTTAAAACTCAAAGTAACCGAACTTTGGCGACTAACCAAAACTAACCAAAATCATTAAAATTGGTTATAACGTATCGGAACCGGTTCAAAATAAACCAAAAGTTGACTAAACGACTAACCAAAAGCACCTAAAAGGGCCAAAATGTACCAGAACAGATTAAAAATATTAAAAAGTAAGTTAAAACTAACCGAATTTTAACGACTAACCAAAACTAGCCAAAAACATTAAATTTTATTATAACGTACCGGAGCCTAACCGGTTCGAATGATTAAAAAAAAATTTAAACTACCGAAAGTTCATTGAACGACTAACCAAAACTAACCAGAAGTAACAAAAGCACCAAAAAGGCTAGAACGTATCGAAACAGTTTAAAAATTTTAAGTAAATTAAAACTAACCCAAATTAACCGAATTTTGGCGACTAACTAAAATTAACCGCAAACATTCAAATTGGTTATAACGTACTAGAACCGGTTCAAATGACTAAAATAAATTGGAGCAAACTGAAACTAACCGAAAGTTGACTGAACGACGATGAAGAGGGTTTTGACTGCAATCTATACTAAATTTAACATTGAAAATGTTTCTGTTATTCTAATATGGAGCCTCAAATCGTGATAAAGTGCATGCTACAATTGCCACATGACATCATACGTGTAGAGATCGTTTCAAGCATTTAGACGACAAACATGCTAGTTTGTTTATGAGAATAAGTGAAACTAACCAAAAGTTGATTGGACGACTAACTAAAGTTAACCAAATTTCTTAAAATTGATTGTACCATATCGGAACCGGTTCAAATAATTAAAATAAGTTGAGACTAAGTGAAGCTACTTCGACGACTAACCAGAACTAACCAAATCTATAAAAATTGAGTACGACGTATCGTAACCGGTTCAAATGACTTAAAATAAGTTGATACTAAGTGAACTAACCGAAAGTTGTACCAAAACTATCAAACTAACCATATTTGTTAAAATTGATTATAACATATCGGAACCGGCTCAAATAAGTAAAATAACTTGAAACTAAGTTAAACTAACCGAAAGTTGATTAGACCGCTAACCAAAAATAACCAAGCAAAACTTACATAATCTGCTAAAAGTAATTCTTTACATTTAATTGTGTTAGAGGTGGCTGAGGGTGACTTTAAGCTTCTCATGACAGACTAGTCGTGTTGCATATCGTTAAATCGGGGATTGAGAGACGAATCGAATGCAAACGTTTTTTTACAACCACCCCTAACGTTATAAATTGTAAAAGCGACCGGAACTTGAAGTAATATGTATTTATGTAGTTTATATTGGTAAACTAAACTTACAAAATCTGCTAAAAGTTATTCTTCACATTAAAATGTGTTAGGGGTGGAAGGGGGAAAGACCAATCGAATGCAAGTATTTTTTTCTATTTTACAACTACCCCTAATGTTATAAATTGTAAAAACAAACGAAATTTCAATTAATATGTATTCATGTGGTATATTGTGATAAACTAAACTTACGTAATCTGCTAAGTCATTCTTCACATTAAATTGTGTTAGGGGTGGCTGAGGATGACTTTTAGTTTCTCACGACAGACTAGTCGTGTTGGATATTGCTAGTGTGATGTTACGGCGGATCGTGACTAATTTTATTTAATTTATCTATTAAATTAATTCATAGTTTCATCAAGAAAAAGTAAATTAAATTTCCTTCTAATTCGCCGATGAACATAAGCAAATCAACTACACTTTGAACTAAGGAAAAATAAAATAGAATAATGCCTATGGGAAAATAATTCTAATAACGGTCAGGTTAAATCTCATCCGTCCGTCTTTCTAACGCAAATATTGCGCATTTCGACCGAAATCAGGGTCCTTGCCCAAAAAATCTGGCAATGGCCGGCTCAAAAATCAGCCAATAGAAAGCCAAATTCTGGAATGTGGAACACCTGCTATTTTAACAAACAATTTTAAAAACAGTAATAATCAAATTTTAATTAACGAAACTATCAAAGGGTGGTATAATAAAAGCGAGATTGGAATTTAAAAAACTATCGTTAATTGTCCGTTAAAATTTGGGGCCACGCAACACCTGTGTAGCATCTGTCAAATTCCAGATTTTTCGACGCCAAAACAAGCCTTGACAGAAGGTATAAAACGGAAAATATCCGGAAGAAAAGTCAGTCAGAAAAATAGAGGCTTCATGTACGGAAAGTAGATAGTCAGAAGTAAAAAATCAGTTTTTCTCGCGTGTGATCATGTCCAGAACAGACCGAAATAAATTCTTAAAACACGACTATTAGTGCCGAGTTCATTAAAGATGTATTTTGATGCTATGTCTATACGGGATAGAAACAAACTAGGATTTTTAGTATCAGATCTACAGGCATAGAATCGTAGGTTACGAGGTATACGTTAAGGACTAGAAAGTAAGTTGTAGTATTAATTAGCTTTACGTATGTGTAACTAGCGAATAAGTATAACTGTGCTCTATAAATTTAATGGTAATTGTGAGAATAAATTTTTGATTTCGAATAGCATTAAATACGACTAAGGATTAGTGAAAATTTGCATTTTATTTTCTCTTAGTTTTACGGTCTCGCTACAAAATGAGATTTGTAATTATAGAAAAATACATAGGAACGTTATGCTCAGATTTGGGTTGTCATTATAAAGGGAACTACGTGTTATAGGAATTAGACTTTTATTTTTGCTTATTTAATGCCTGAATATCGATTTAAAATGTCTCTAAATGATAAGCAAATAAAGGAATGTTACGCCTAAATTAGGTTGTGATACAAACAAAATTAAGGGTTATTTTTTTTAATTGTATTTTCTGCAGATTTAATGCCTTATTATCGAAGTCAAAGACAAGATCTAGATAATTATAAGAATGTTATCGCTTAATTTGCCTTGCCATCGAACAGAATTAGTTTTAGCAAACTGATTTTTATCTTCTCGTGGATTATTTAATGTCTTAATGCCGAGTGCAATATTTTTTTATTTTTAGAGAACGAAAATAGATACAAGTTAAATAGTTATGCGACTTATATCTGATTAATGTGTCATTAATGTAGCTTATATTTTGGCAAACTTTTGAAGCAATTAGGTAGGTAATAACAAAAATTCCGATATTTATTTGGGTCAACCATAGGTTTAATGAGAGAAATGCTCCCTTTTTAATTATTTGCTCCCTTTAAATTTAAAAATCTCAAATATTAAGTTGAAAAGAAAGTGGTCTGACCAATTAATTTTTTTTTTATTAAATGTTATAATTAAATCAAAGTACAGAAAAGTGGTATGCCAGTACTGACTACTAGCAGGAGGAAGAGGGTAGTAGCCCATGGTGTTTAGTTAAGTTATTTTCATCGAAATAGGGCGGCAACACACTGTTACTACGAATCTGGTGTTACAAAATGAACCGGAGTTGAAGAAAATGAGGAAAACATACTAAGCACATAAAAGGGTGAAATCGGACTTCATTACACTAGATCGTGGATTGAGAGACGAATCGAATGTAAATGTCATTTTGTTTTTTACAACCACATTTAACGTTATAAATTGCAAAAAATAACGAGACTTGAAGTAATATGCGTTTATGCGGTATATTTTGGTAAACTAAACTTACGTAATCTGATCTAATCTAACCCAAACTTATATTAAGTATTACTTTCAACACAATTATGGGTTTTCTCAGATCTTAAATATAATAAGCGTTCTATTCCGCTTCGACATTTTCAATGGCTGCCCGGTTGCATCTTTGTAGAAGGTTTTGAATTTTTTCTACATTTCTCGTAGGGTCACTCGTGTGCTCATGGAATAAACGAAAGATTGGAATGGTTAAAACACTTAAAGCGGCGCTTAGCGTGTACGGGAATTTCGGTTTTATATCAGAAGGGAGGACATTTTCAACAGCATCTTCCATTCTACTTCAGGAGAGCCCTCTTGTTGGTGTCTTTATGTTTGCATATTTTTTTTCTAATAATCGCTTTCTGGCATCTTACTAACTCCATTACCCTTGTATTTGGCCAAGGTGCTTAGGTTTCATAATCAAAAGCATAGTATCTCCCTTCATACTTTAACAACATGGGCCGGTTTGGCTTATTCCTTGTAACCCACAATTCTTGTTTATTTATTCTTGTTGCGTCGCAGTGCTATTTACCAAAATATTCAGTCGTTTTCGTTCTGGGCAGCATAAAATCCACTAAGGATTAAAAGTTAGAGGTGATTTTTTTCCTGTTCTTATGTACTTAGATAAATTTATATTGCTATTTTATATCCCATACAGTGTAGGTCAATCAAAACAAAACACGGCCGATATTTCATATACCGTTCGTTAAAAAAAAATTACTCGGACCCGTTGATTTTTATATCACGGGGGAAAGATTTTGCCCATATCATCAACCCTGTAACTTTAACCCCCTCGCGGGGTTGAACCCCGAAATCTTAAATGGGAATAGGGGTCGAGTGGTACTTTATTCTAAAGATAATCAAATTCTCTTTTCAACAAAACTTAGTTTTTTAAATTTGATGCAGCCATTTTTTGAGAAAATAAGGGAAGAACAATGAAAAGAAAACGATTTCTCAATTTATTGCTCGATGAAAAAATGTTAAAACCCGTTGATTTTTATCTCGGAGACAGGATCAGAGACAAATCGAAAACCAATCGCTCCAAATCGAAATATAGTGGGAAACGAAGCAGTGGAAGTTGC